>NMUG010008191.1:0-11753 GCA_002855965.1 Monotropa hypopitys | reverse complement strand
GACAACCAGTCTGATGGTAGGAGGAACAAGGGAAAGGAGGTGGCCAGAACAGGGGACTCTGCTCTCCGCACTCCTGAGCGCACCCGTGCCGACGCGAGCATCCACTCCAGCGACTGTCCAAGCCTCCCGGCCAAGCTCACAACGAGGCAGTACATCCGCAAGTTGGAGGGAGACTTGGGCCGAAGGGACCAGCAGATTGACGCTCTCATGCACGAGATGACTCTCTTGCGCAAGGCCACCGAGAAGAGGAAAGAGACACCGGCGCCCAGCCGTGCCGAAGATAACCGGGATTATCGGGAGCCTTCTCAGAGCAGGAGCAGATCTGGGCAAACCAGGCCCTCTGCTTTGCACAGGCTAGGTGAAAGGGTGGAGGAAGTCCCTGTCCGGCAGAGGATCAACGAGGACCGTCGCGTCAGGCGTCGAGTCTCGCCTCCCCGGTACAGGGAGGAGCGTTCAACCGTCAGCCGTCGGCCACCTGTCTTTGACTGCCTAGGGCCAAACGCAGTTCCAGCCGCACCGAGACCTCGTCCACCACGGGAACTGTCACCCCTCCGGGACCAAAGGCACAGCGGTCACGGGGAAAGTCAAGTACCCCACTCTGAACAGGAGGTCACCCAGAGGAGAAGAAGGGAAGTTCTGCCGGCTCGGACCTATGAGCCATGCCGACAGGACAGAGTCCCTTGCACCCCGTTCTCTCCTGAAATTGAAGTCGCAAGGCCTCCGGCAGGTTTCTCAGCCCCCAAGTTCAACAAATATGATCCCAAAATGGATTCATATACCCACATCGTGCATTTCAGGCAGATGATGTCCCTCTATTCTGGGGAGGATGCCTTGATGTGCAAACTGTTTCCGTCCAGCCTCGGTGAGGTTGGGTTACTCTGGTTTGACCGACTACCAGCAGGGTCCATCTCCTCGTGGAGAGACCTCTCAACGGCCTTCCTGCCTCGGTTCATCACCGGCACCAGAGTCAAGAAAGAGGTTGATTCCCTCCTCGGCCTTCGGCGGGCGAGGTCAGAATCTCTGCGCCAATACGTAGCCCGGTATTGGGACCTCTACAATGAGATTGAAGAGTGCGACCAAAAGATCGCAGTGACATCTTTCAAACTCGGCCTGGACGACTCCAGCCGAGAATTCGAAGATTTGATTTTGTTCCCTCCGGCAACCATGAATGAGCTCATGGCTAGAATTGAGCTTCACGCGAAGTTGGAAGAGGCCAAGGAGGAGAGGAGCAAATCCGAGCAACGCTCCGGTCATGGCTCTACCAATAACAACAGCTCGGTCCGGCAAAAGGAAACCAACACCGTCCAGCCGGGGGAACCTCGGACCTACAATCCATACGAGTATGTGGCTCACACCACTGTCTTCAAACAGCCAACCTTCATGCTCCTTCGCAAAATCGAAAAGGAGACGTATTTCAGGTGGCCAGAGAAGAGGCTGGGAGCTCAGAGAGGTGGCAACGACAAGTTCAGATGCTCCTATCACAGGGAGAAGGGCCACCTCACCACCAACTGCCGAGCTTACAAGGATCTTTTGGATGAATTGGTCACTGCCGGCCACCTCGGGGAGTTCGTTGATACAGAAAAGACGGCGAATGCTGTGCCGAAGGAAGACCCCAAGCCGGCCCTGCGTGTCATCAATGTGATCCACGGGACAGTGGATCACCGACGTAAATAGCAGCTTCGATCTGAGCTCCAAGAGATCGAGGCAAAGGAGATCCTTGCAATCCAGTCTATGCCAAAGAAGCCGAAGCCGGACTCAAGGTACTCCATTACTTTTTCTTCTAGAGATTCTGAAAGGGTCCAACACCCCCACGACGACGCGCTAGTCGTCACCCTACAAATTGCCGACTGCCAGGTCAGTAGAGTCCTCATCGACCTCGGCAGCTCGGCAGATGTCATGTACTACTCCCTATTCAAGAAAATGGGGTATAAAGCAGAAGACCTTCAACCGACCGACGTGCCGCTGGTAGGGTTTAACGCGGCGTCAGTTTGGCCGCTCGGCAAAATCACCATACCAGTGAGCATCGGCACGGTCACCATCGAGTTGGAGTTTGTGGTAGTTGATGTCTCGTCCCCCTACAATGCTATCCTGGGTCGAACCTGGGCCCATAGCATAAAGGGAGTCGCCTCCACATACCACCAGGTTATCAAGTTCGTCGGCAGCAAAGGCGTGGAGGAGCTTAAGGGAGACCAAACCTCGGCGAAGCAGTGCTACATCGCTGCTGTCAAAGGGAAGGTTACCCGTGAGCAAGTCCACTGGGTGGAGGTTCCAGATCAACCGGTGCTGGAGGATGTCAGTTCAAGTGCCTCGGCAAAATCCATTGAGGACCTTGAGACCGTCCCTCTGAATGCCGACGATCCGGAGCGCTTCTTTCTTATCGGCTCTGAAATGACCGAAGCAGACAAAGCGGCCATAATCAGTTGCCTTAAGCGAAATGTTGAAATATTCGCGTGGACGTCCTATGAAATGCCCGGGGTGGACCCAGAATTTATCAGCCTTCATCTCAACGTCCGGCCAGAGTGCCGGCCTGTTGTCCAGAAGGCCCGGCGGTCGGCAGCTGCTCATGCCGACGCTGTTATTGAAGAAGTGGACCGTCTGACCAAAGCGCAGGCGATCCGTGAAGTACACTACCCCACCTGGTTAGCCAATACGGTGGTGGTCAAAAAGAAGACCGGCAAGTGGAGAGTTTGTGTTGATTACACTAGTCTCAATGAAGTTTGCCCCAAGGACAGCTTTCCAGTACCGAGGATTGATCAGCTGGTCGACTCAACGACCAGACATCCCAGAATGAGCTTTATGGATGCATACCGAGGATATCACCAGATAGCTATGTTCGGCCCAGACCAAGAGAAGACAGCATTCATCACTCCCAGGGGTCTGTTCTGCTACAGAGTAATGCCCTTCGGTTTGAAAAATGCCGGAGCGACCTATCAGTGGATGATCACAAAAATGTTCAGCGCTCAGCTCGGCGATACAGTAGAGGCCTACATAGATGACATGGTCGTCAAAAGCAAGGCCGAGGGGGACCATCTGGATGATCTTCAGAAGGTGTTTGATAATTTGAAAAAACACAAGCTTCGGCTCAACGCTTCCAAATGCGCCTTCGTGGTCAGCTCGGGGAAATTCCTGGGCTACCTTGTCACGCGCCGAGGCATTGAGGCCGACCCATCTCAGGTCTCGGCCATCCAGAAGATTTGAAGAGCCCAGGATTTTGAAAGAAGTGCAGAAGCTAACGGGGATGGCCGCAGCCCTCAACCGGTTCATCAGCAGGTCCTCAGACAAATGCCGGCCGTTCTATGAGGTGCTGAAGAAAAACAGACGAAGACATTTCATGTGGACTGATCAGTGCAAGGAAGCCCTCGGCAATCTCAAAGAATACCTCACTTCGGTACCCCTGCTTGCCAAACCAATGCAGGGGGAAGAGTTGTACCTATACCTAGCCGTCACACCACATGCCGTCAGCTCAGCATTGGTTCGGCAAGAGGGGCTTGAGCAGCTGCCGGTCTACTTCTCTAGCAAGTCACTCATCAGCGCCGAGACCAGGTACCTTCCTCTTGAAAAACTCGCATATGCTTTGGTTATTGCATCCAGGAAGTTGGCACCGTATTTCCAGGCACATACCATAGTGGTTTTGACCGAGTTTCCTCTCCGGGCGTTGCTTAAATGCGTTGACCTATCCGGCCGACTAACCAAATGGGCCGTGGAACTAGCAAACTTTGACATCAAGTTCCAGCCAAAGACGGCCATCAAAGGCCAAATCCTGGCCGACTTCCTTGCAGAATTCTCTCCTCGGCCAGAGGACCCTCAGGTTGACAGCATCCCTGCCGAACAAGTCCTGCCAGAGTCACTGCCAAATCAGGACTCGTGGAGGATGTTTGTCGACGGAGCATCTAACTGTCGAGGGAATGGAGCCGGAGTTGTCCTCATTTCCCCTGAGGGCATCACTCATGAACATTCCCTCCGGCTCAATTTCAACGCTTCCAACAATGAGGCAGAATATGAAGCCTTGCTAGCCGGCCTGAATGCAGCCGAAGAACTGAAGATTCAAAGCCTCAGCATCTACAGCGACTCTCAGCTCATGGTCAACCAGGTCAACGGTGACTACGAGTGCCGAGACGAGCGAATGGAGAGGTACATGCTGAAAGTCAAACAAAGAATGGGGCTATTCAAGCAAATCCAAATTCAGCAGGTCGGCAGGGAACAAAATGCCCATGCCGACGCTCTGGCCGGAATAGCCTCAGCAACAGAAGTCAAGGAACGGAGGATAGTCAGTGTCCAAAGCTTAGATCAACCAAGTATAGAAGCGCCGAAGCAGCTTTCCGTCTTCTTCATCAGCCAGGGTCCCAGCTGGATGGACCCCATCATCTCATTTCTGAAAGACGGCTCATTACCCGAAGACAAGAGGGAAGCCCACCGAATTGTCCACAAGTCGGCCCGATTCTGGCTTGGCCCTCAGGACAAGTTGTATAGACTGTCATTCTCTGGACCGTACCTCCTTTGTGTGCATCCAACATTGGTGGAGGGGGTATTGCAGGAACTCCACGCCGGCAGCTGCGGAGCACACACTGGGGGAAGATCAATAGCACACCGAGCCATCTCCCAAGGATACTGGTGGCCGAAGATGATGGAAGACGGGGAGCAGATAGTGAAGAAGTGTGACTCCTGCCAGCGATTCTCCCCAATCGTCAGACAACCTGCCGAGGAGCTTACGCCTTTGACCAGCCCGTGGCCCTTTGCCCAGTGGGGCCTGGACATTGTCGGCAAGCTCCCTAGGGCACCAGGAGGATTCAAGTTCCTGATCACGGCAACGGACTACTTTTCCAAGTGGGTGGAAGCCGAGCCGTTGGTCACCATAGAAGACAAGGATGTGAAAAGGTTTGCCTGAAAAAACATTGTCTCTCGCTTCGGCATCCCCTACGCCTTTATCTCAGACAACGGCACTCAGTTTGTGGGAGACCTCTTTACCAACTTCTGCGCCGAGCACAGAATTAGGTTCTACAATTCCACTCCCCACTACCCGCAAGGCAACGGTCAGGCCAAAGCATCCAACAAGACCATCGGCAGCGGCATCAAAAGAAGACTTCAGGCAGCAAAGGGGAAGTGGGTCGAAGAGCTTCCCAGCGTTCTTTGGGCTTACCGAACGACTCCTCGGCGCTCTACATGGAAAACTCCGTTCTCATTAGCCTTCGGCATGGAGGCAATCATGCCACTAGAGACCGGGCTGCCAACTATCAGAACCGAAGGATTCGACGAGCCAACAAACAACGCAGCGATTGAAAAGGATCTGGATCTGACCGAAGAAAGAATAGATTCGGCTAGGATCAGACTAGCCGCCTACCAGCAAGGAGTGGCTAGGAACTTTGCACGGACGGTCCGGCCAAGGGCCTTCAAAATCGATGATCTCGTCCTGAGGAAAGTTGTGAGAAACAAGAAAAAGAGCTCATATGGTAAGCTCGGTCCAAACTGGAAGGGGCCGTACAGAGTGGTCGGCCATGCAGGGACCGGGGCTTACCGACTTGAAGAGCTTGACGGCACTCCAATACCGAGGCCGTGGAATGCTACCAATCTGAGACTGTACTATCACTAACCATGTAAATCTGGCCTAGGGCCCTCAATCAATGAAAGCTTGATTCTCAAAAAATGCTTGCTCAAAATTAGCATCTCTTTCTTCGGTGCTATACGGCCGAAGCAGCTCATAGTTGCCGTTTATCTACAAAGCGCGCATGCAGCTCCTCGGTGGCTTTGCCGAAGAAGCTTATAGTTCTTCGGCACAGTCAGGTCTCTCCTGCTTTACAGATGCAGATTATGCAGGCTCTAGGGGTGACAGGCGCTCTACCTATGGTTTTTGTACCTTCCGTGGCAGTCATCTTATATCTTGAAAGATTAAAGGGCAAGTTGTTGTCTCGCGTTCTTCTGCTGAAGCTGAATACCGTACTATGGCTCAGGGCACATGTGAGCTACTTTGGCTTCGATCTCTTCTAAGTGAGTTGGGTTTTCCAGTTTCGGGCTCGTCTATCTTGTTTTGTGATAATAAGTCCGCTATCATGTTATCTTCCGACTCTGTTCTCCATGAAAGGACTAAACATGTGGAGGTTGATATTCACTTTATTCGGGAGAAAGTTCGATCTGGTGTTATTATTCCGAGCTTTGTTTGCTCATCTGATCAAGCCTATGATATGTTTATCAAGTCTATTGGTCCTACGCTTCTTCAATCATCTATTGACAAGCTGGGTCTCGTCAATATCTTCACCCCATCTGGAGGGGGAGTGTTGGAATTAAGGAATTATTTACGGGATTTGATTGGATCTATTTTAGGTCATGTTGACCACAGTTATTTTATCATTTATTTTATTTCATTTCTCAGTTTTATTTTCCTCTTTTAATTTCCCTTGTAATCTATATATTCTTTGGATGTGTACATAATAAAATACTTTTCTTTCCCCAACTTTATGTTTTCTATTGATAACAATGATCCCATTG
Organism: Monotropa hypopitys; assembly: GCA_002855965.1. NCBI lineage: Eukaryota > Viridiplantae > Streptophyta > Magnoliopsida > Ericales > Ericaceae > Monotropa > Monotropa hypopitys. The sequence continues at coordinate 5,273 of NMUG010008191.1, read as the reverse complement.
TCATCCTTCTTTTCCAAACTTTCTATTTTTTGGCTCTTTTTACTATTATGTTGTTGCTGCATTTGAATGTCTTCTGTATACTCATTATGATTTATACTAAGTGTTGATATTCGTCTCAAATTATGGTATCTTTGGGATCGGGCGACTTCAAGTTTGTTCGAGTGGTTTCAGGTTCGCTCGAGCAAACATCTCATTCATCAAACGGGCATCCGTGCTGTAGTCGAGTTACTCTCGGTCGCTCGAGCGAGTGGACATTCGCTCAAGCAATATCCAACTTGCGCGAGCAAATCTGTGGCGGTTCAGTGATTTCCTAATGCGATTTGGAAACCTTTGGATTCGTTCTATATATGTATTTGGATGCATTTTGAAGTAAAGATTGAAGAATTTTCTGTTTTGGTTGATATCTTTGATATACCAAAGGTATATGTGTGAGGTAGTATTGTGAGAGTCTCTTGGATCACATTTGTAAGTCTTCCAAGGCATCTTTTTCTCATTTGATAATAAAATCATCTTCCATTTGGCTGCCCATGGACGTAGGAGGTATACATACAGTATACTGAACCACGTTAATCTCTGTGTTCTTGTGTTTTTCCTCTTTTCTATTTTTATTAATCGTTCGATTTAATAGCGCATAATCAATCACATTTGAGTTTGTTTCCGGCGCTTCCGCACAACAAACGAGTATCAGAGCTTTGGGTTCAAGTCTAGTGTTTGCTTTTGACAATTGTTTTTGCTTTGAATATTAAAGAACGATGTCGGGTCAAGAATCGGGAAACAAGGATAAATCGGCAACGTCGGACCATCTCGAGAATCCATTCTCCTCGTCCAAATCCGTTTCTAGTTACAGGTCTGGGACATCTAGGCTCGTACTTTCTTCTGCAAAGCTCGACTTGGAAAAGTGACGGCGCCAACAACTTCGATATGTGGTAGTGTGAGGCCCGTAGCGAAGCATTGTCTGTCAGAGGCAGGTCTGGAAACAAGCAGATTGGTAAAAATAGGGTCCGCTTACAATCCAAGGAAAGGAGGGGTTCCACTTTGGGAAAGATTGCAAGACGAGTGTGTCTATTGTCATCAGAAAGGGCATTGGAAGAAAGATTGTGTCGAGAAAAAGGACAAGTCTAAACCCAAAGCCAACATAGTACGTTCGGATGATTCTGATTCTAATTTAGCTGTATTGGATTCATCATTGGTTTGTTAGTCTGATCAATGGATTCTCAATTCGGGATGCACCTACCATATGTGTCCTAACAAGGAGTGGTTTTCCAGCATTGATACGATTGATGGTGGAGCAGTGTTTATGGGCAATGACCATGCATGTAGAACTATCGGGGTATGGAAGATCAGGTTAAGGCTATATGATAGGACAATCCGTGTTTTATCTGATATTCGCTATGTTCCGGACTAAAGAAGAATCTTATATCGTTGGGTGCTTTAGACTCCAAGAGTTACCGGATTACTATTAGCAGTGGAGTTCTAAAGATTATTGTGGGTGCTATGATTGTGATGAAGGGCATTCATCAGAGCAACTTGTGTTTTATTCAGGGGAGTACAGTTGTAGGTGGAACAACCACCATTTGTAGCAATAGTGGTGAGGAGACATCGGATACCACCAGGCTTTGGCACATGCGGCTAGGTCATGCTAGCGAGAAGGCTATGCAGGGACTTGTAAAGAAAAATCTGTTGAAGGGTGCAAAGACTTGCAAGATGGATTTTTGTGAGCACTGTATCTTGAGAAAGCAAACTAGAGTCATAGTCGGCATTGCTATTCACCGTAACAAGGGTACTCTTGACTACATACATTCAGATGTATGGGAGACGGCTAAGGTTGCTTCTCTTGGAGGTAAATATTACTTTGCTTCTTTTGTTGATGATTTCTCTCGCCGTGTTTGGATTTATATCATGAAATATAAAGATGAGGTGCTTTATGTTTTTAAGTGGAAAACTCTTATAGAAACCCATAGGTCAGAAAACAAGCGCCTCAGATCTAATAATGGATGAGAGTACATATTCGATCCTCTTTCCAAGGTCTGTGAAGATTTTGGTATTACGTGGCACTTTATGGTGAGAGGCACACCACAGCAAAATGGTGCGAAAGAGAGAATGGGTAGTACTTTACTGGACAAGGTGCGGTGTATGCTATCCAACTATGGCTTGGGTAGATAGTATTGGGCAAAAGTAGTGATGTATGCTAGTCATTTGGTCAACCGTTTGCCATCTGTTGCTCTTGAGGGTAAAATGTCATTGGAGGTATGGTCAGGTATACCTGCGTCAGATTATGATTCTTTACATATTTTTTATTGTCCTGCATATTACCATGTCAGGGAATCAAAGTTGTATCCTAGAGCCAAAAAAGCATTATTCTTGGGCTTTAGCAAGGGTTTCAAGGGATACAGATTGCAGTGCTTGGATTCAAAGAAGTGATCAGCAGTCGGGATGTAACTTTCAATGAGTCAGAATTGCTAAAGCCACCTACGCAGGTTGTGGGTGAAGAAGTTGCTCAGAAATAGGTGGAGATTGATACTACCATGGTTCCTCATATTCCGGTTCAGTCGGTTGATGAAGGCAATGGGGTTGAGTCGGATGACAGTATTTTAGTTGAAGGTGATGTTCAATTTGATAGTTCTAGTTCGTCTCAACAGCAACAGCAATAAGATTCTATTGCAACATCTCAACCCAAGAGGGTCATCCGAGTACCTGCAAGGTATGTTGATATGGTTGCCTATGCTTTACCAGTTATTGATGTAGATATCTCATCCACTTTCAAAGAAGTTATGAAGAGTCCAGAAATTGAACAGTGGAATAAGGCTATGAGTGAGGAGATGTCCTCGCTTCACAAGAATCAGACTTGGGATTTGATTCCGCTTCCGAAAGGCAAGAAGGAGATTGGTTGCAAATGAGTCTACACCAAAAAGGAGTCATCAAAACAAAACAGTATCCGCTACAAAGTAAGACTGGTGGACAATGACTACACACAATGGGAAGGTATCGATAATACTGAGGTATTCTCTCTTGTTGTGAAACATGCGTTAATTCGTATTTTGATTTCTTTGGTAACTTAGTTTAATTTAGAATTAGCTCAGTTGGATGTGAATACTGCTTTCTTACATGGTGATTTAAAGGAGGAGATTTATGTGTCTCAGTCTGGCGGTTTTCGGGTTGCTGGTGATGAGAGATCAATTTATCGTTTGAAAAAATCTCTCTACGGGTTAAAACAATCGTCGCGGCAATAGTATAAATGGTTTGATAGCTTCGTGTTGAGTCAAAAATACACTTGTAGCCAATTTGATCATTGTGTATATTTTAAAAAGCTTGCAGATCAGTCAATTATTTATTTACTTTTATATGTTGATGATATGCTGATTGCATGTAAAAGCAAGGTGGAGATAAACAAGTTGAAGATTGAGATGAATTAGGAATTCGAAATGAAAGATCTCTACGAGGCACATAATATTTTGGAATGAAGATTACACGTGATAGGGTGAAGTTCACCATTCACCTAACTCATCAACAATATCTGAAGAATATGATTGAGCAGTTCAAAATTGATGGGAACTCAAAACAGACGAGTGTTCCATTCGCTCTACATTTCAAACTTAGTGTTTTGCTATCCCTTACCACAGATGAGGAACGAAAATATATGACGATTGTTCCTCATGATTGAGCGGTTCTGGTTCTCTTTTTGGAGTTCATGTTTCGCCGAGGTGGAGATTTGTTGATATTCGGCTCAAATTATGGTATATTTGGGATCGAGTGACTTCAAATTCGCTTTAGCGGTTTCAGGATTGCTCGAGCAAGGACCCATTTCGCTTAAGCGAACATCTCATCCATCAGACGTGCATTTGTGCTGGAGTCGAGCAACTCTCGGTCGCTCGAGCGAGTAGACTTTCGCTCGAGCAAAATCCAACTCACTCGAGTGAATCTGGGGCGGTTCAACGATTTCCTAAAGCGATTTGGAAACCTTTGGATTCATTCTATATATGTATTTTAAAGCATTTTCTGTTTTGGTTGATATCTTTGATATATCAAAAGTATATGTGTGAGAGAGTATTGTGAGGATCTTTTGGACGTAGGTATAAAAATCATCTTACGAGATATATGTTTCTCATCTGATAATAAAATCTTCCATTTGGAAGCTCATGGACGTACCTATATACATCGTATACTGAATCATGTTAAATCTCTGTGTTCTTGTGTTTTTCCTCTTTTCTGTTTTCTATGAATCGTTCAATTTAATATCGCACAATCAATCACATCTGTGTTTATTTCTGGTGCTTCCACACAACACTAACGTGTGATTATCTTTTGCTATTATCTATCAATTAGTGGAGTATATGTCTGTTCATTTGATCAATGTCAATTAAATTTATTTGGTCTGATTATTCTTATTTAGTTCAAACAAGTTGGACAAATATCTACTCTAATATATTAAGGGAGAGAGCACATGTTTGGCGTTTGACAAATTTGTCAAATTTGTTCTTTTCCAAATCTGCCCTACACAATTATTTAAATTCTACTTAAATGCATTTCCATTGTACAATAACAATAAGGGTGAAAATGTCAACTAAATGTCCGCAAATAACTCTGCATTAGTAGTAACTTCATTTGTTCAAAAAAAAATGCCATTGCAGCCTTATACATTGTTGGTTATACATGTAGTGATATAATCTGTAAGGTAAAACCAGTAAATAGAAAAACTGAAATAACAGAAATCAAAACCGGAGGCCTGTGTATAATCACAGTTCCCTTAACACTTTTTAGTCGTCCCACCGGAGGTGCTAGGGGTTGAATCCGACCAAAGTGTCCCAGGGTACACAACTCTTCGTCCATCAGTGGTGTTTGGTGCAACCACTGGTACACCGGATGTACCCTGGTCTGCAGGTGAAGGAACAGTAAAGAATATCTGTAGCAGTAGGAAGATGTAGTTCGTATCAGATTTGTATGGCAAGACTGCCAATATATAGCATAGGGAGACCTTTGGATATCAAAGCTGAGACCTTTGGTCTGCAGCAACTGATGACACTAATGCTGCACATATTGCAGCAGTTATGAAATGAAAACTGATGAAGCTGTATAGACATAGGAGATCAAAAGACTCCGAGTTGGGCCGGATAAGGGTTAGCCCGCAGGCCCACAACAAATGGCAAGCCCATTAAGTTCACAAGCAAATGTCATGCCCATTCACAACACATAAAACGCAAGCCCAATCCAATTATCATAATTGGATTTTCTATAAAAAAAATTAGGCCCGCCCGTGGCACGGGGCACATTCCCAC
>NMUG010008190.1:0-11752 GCA_002855965.1 Monotropa hypopitys | reverse complement strand
GTTAAATAACAACACATACTCTAAATACTTCTCAACCTCAGGGCTATTGTACAATAAGAACCAATGAGCAATGTCACGAATAGTTGGTGACATATTGCCATCTTGTGTGATTAGCCCAATAGGACGAGTTGTCTCTGTAAAAACTGTCAGCCCTTCCCGACATTCACCACCATCTTCATTTCGTTCGGGTCGATTATGCACCGTTTCAACTTCATCCAAATTCAATGAACAAAAAGTAATACACTCTTTGACAATATAAGCCTCTACAATCGAACCTTATGGCCGAGCTCGATTGGAAACAAACTTTTTCAATCTTCCAAGAAACCTTCAAAGGAACATGATGAAGAAGTATTACAAGGAAGTAAACTCCATTATTAGTCAATTGATAATGGTATGTAACATTACCTTTCAATTGGATACATCCATCGAAATTGCACCGGTCCTCCGAGGATAGCCTCACGCGGCAAATGAACAGCCAAGTGTACCATCACATCAAAAAAGGCCGGGGGAAATATCTTTTCAAGCTTGCATAGTATGTGCACTATACGCTCCTCTAGATTCTTCAACTCACTCCTCTTAAGCTTTCGTGTTAATGCATCATATGTTAATGCACCATTCTTCCACAACTCTGGTAATTCATCAACTAAAGGTCTCATATACACATCGATGTCAACCCCAGGTTGCTTAGCTCCAGGAATAAGTAATGATAACATAAAAAATGACTCCTTCATAACCAACCATGGTGGCAAATTGTACGGGATGAGAATCACGGGCCACATACTATAAGAGTTGTCCATATTTCCAAACAGATTAAATCCATCAGTGGCTACCCTAACCTCACATTGCATGGGTCCAAGGAAAACTCAGGATGTTTTGTATCAAAGTCCTTCCACTCATCACTGTCAACTGGATGCCTCCTTTCACCGTCATCCACACGCTTGCCTTTGTGCCATCTCATGTCCTTAGCTATATTCTTATTCATGTATAACCTTTTCAACCTCGGTGTCACAGGAAGGTAGAAGATTTAATGAAAGAAAGAGGAACCAAAACCAAGGAGGATCGAGCTATTCAAAGAAAGCAAACTATGGGAGAAATCAACAGAAAAACCAAAGAGGAAGGAACAACAATCAACAGAGGCAGAGGCCAAATTGTCCCAAGTGCGGAAAAAGTCACGAGGGAGAATGCTGGGCGAGAGGGCCTATGGTGTGTTTTGGCTGCGGTCAAGTAGGGCACTACAAGAATGCTTGTCCAAATATACTCACTGGAGAAAACACGGTACCAGTCGGAAACCAGAGAAATGATGCAAATCAAGGCAACAGGAACCATAGGCAAGGAAGGGCTTTCGCCATTGTTCCAGGTGATCCTAGGAACGACGAAGGGATCATTGCAGGTAAAATTTCTATCTATGGAATTCCTACTTATGCACTATTTGATTTTGGATCTATGCACTCTTTTATTTCCATGATGCATGTCAGAAAGATCGGTAGAATCCCTGAACCATTAGATTATGATCTTATAGTATCCCAACCTGCGAGTAAAGGAGTTTCGTGCTCAACAGTTTTGAGAAACTGTGAAGCTATCATTTGGAGAGTGTCTATGATGATAGACTTAATTCCGTTAGCCATGACACATTTCGATGTGATCATTGGTATGGATTGGTTATTCAACTATAATGCGAAAATAAATTGTACTTCTAGATTGATTACCTTTGAAGAGTTTAAAGGTGGGGAGACGAAGCTGAAAGGGGAAAAGGTTGTTACACCACCCTGCTTTGTTTTAGTAGCAAAAGCTCGTCGACTTTTGCAGAAAGGTTGTTTGGGATATTTTTGTAGTATCTCCACAACACTGGCAAAAGATTCCGTAATGACCGGTATTCCTATAGTTCGAAATTTTCCCGATGTGTTTCCTGACAAATTACCAGGCATACCGATCGACCGAGAAATAGATTTCTCTATTGATATCATACCCGATTCTCAACCAATATCCAAGGCACCTTATCGAATGGCGACAACTGAACTCAAAGAGTTGAAGAAACAATTGCAAGACCTCGTCGATAAAGACTTTATTAGACCAAACTCATCATCATGGGGAGCACCAGTGTTATTCGTTAAGAAGAAAGATGGGACTATGCGTCTATGTATCGACTACAAAGAGCTGAACAAGATTACAATCAAGAACAAGTACCCGCTACCACGTATCGACGACTTATTCGATCAACTGTAAGGAGCACGAGTATTTTCAAAGATCGACTTACGTTCTGGATATCATCAACTGAAGGTCAGAGCAGAAGATGTCGAGAAGACCTTTTTTCGTACCAGATACGGCCATTACGAATTTTTAGTCATGCCATTTGGAGTAACTAACGCACCTGCAGCATTCATGGACCTCATGAATCAAATTTTCACCGCCTATCTCGACGAATTCGTAATCATATTTATCGACGACATTTTAATCTACTCAAAGGACGAGGAGCAGCATGCTATTCATCTGGCAACATTTTTGCAAATTCTACGGGAGAAGAAGCTTTACGCAAAATTCAGTAAGTGCGAGTTTTGGCTAGAGAGTGTTCATTTTCTCGGGCACATCATCGACAAACGAGGCATTTCGGTGGATCCCCAGAAGATCGAGGCAGTAATCAATTGGTCAGCACCGACTTCAGTATCCGAAGTCCGTAGTTTTCTTGGACTTGCTGGTTATTATCGACGTTCGTGAAAGATTTTTCAAAAATCGCAGTCCCAATGACGGAGCTTACACGCAAAGGAGAACCTTTCATATGGACTCAAGAGCAAGAAGATTGTTTTCAAGAATTGAAGAAGAAGCTTACAACAGCACCGGTTCTAGCTCTACCCAACGGAGAAGAGGACTTTGCAGTCTACAGCGACGCTTCGCACAAAGGACTAGGATGCGTTTAAATGCAAGATGGGAAGGTTATCGCTTACGCTTCACGGAAATTGAAGACTCACGAGAAGAATTATCCTACGCACGACTTAGAGCTTGCAGCAGTTATTTTTGCACTCAAGATTTGGCGCCACTACTTGTACGGAGTTACTTGCGATGTTTTCACCGACCATAAGAGTTTGAAGTACGTGTTTACTCAGAAGGAGCTTAATCTCAGGCAACGCAGATGGCTGCAACTTATGAAGGATTACGACCTCAATATTCAGTATCATCCCGGGAAGGCTAACGTAGTAGCAGACGCACTCAGCAGGAAGCCGGAAGAATCGTACCTAAAGTACCTTGCGATGATTATCGTAGAACCATCGATTATTGAAGAAGTCAAGCAGCTACAGATGGAGGATCCGAAATTAAAGAAGATTCAAGAAAGCATCAATGACCAAGGGGAGTTTACTTTTCGAGGCAACATTCTCCAATTCAGAGGGCGATTATGCGTACCCAACCAGAAAGAAATCAAGCAAAGGATTATGGATCAAGGCCACAAGACGAAGTTCGCAATTCATCCAGGGCAGACAAAGATGTACCAAGATTTAAAGCAATCATATTGGTGGATGGGAATGAAGAAGGACATAGCGGAATATGTCAACCGATGTTTGGAATGTCAACAAGTAAAGGCAATGTGGCAAAGACCAGCAGGACTACTTCAACCTTTGCCTATTTCGAAGTGGAAGTGGGAAGATATTACGATGGATTATGTTATCGGATTTCCACGATCAATCAGAGGCAACAACGCAATATGGGTAATAGTAGATCGATTGACTAAGTCAGCGCACTTCATACCAATCAAGAATACGTATTCGATGGACCGGATGGCGTCTACTTATTTGCAAGAAGTTATTCGACTGCACGGAACACCTGTGTCTATTACGTCGGATAGGGATCCTCGTTTCGTGTCCAGATTCTGAAAAGCATTGCAGAAGGCTATGGGGACGACGCTCAACTTCAATACGGTTTTTCATCTATAGACGGACGGGCAGTCAGAAAGGACGATTCAAATGCTAGAAGATCTTTTGCGGTCATGTACGTTAGAATTCCAAGGAAGCTGGGAGGAGCATCTACCTTTGGCGGAATTTACTTACAACAACATTTACCAAGCAAGCATTGGAATGGCACCTTTCGAAGCTTTATATGAAAGGAAGTGCAGATCACCATCATGCTGGACAGAGACTGGAGCAGAAGAACTCACTAGACCAGAGTTAGTACGAGAAACAACGAAGAAGATTAAGTTGATTCAAGATCGATTGAAGACAGCTCAAGATCGCCAGAAGAGTTATGCAGATTTGCGATGAAGGGAGATTGAATTCAACAAAGGAGAGAGAGTATTCTTAAAAGTATCACCTATGAAAGGAGTTATCAGATTTGGAAGAAGAGGAAAGCTCAATCCACGTTATATCAGGCCTTTCGAAATTCTCGAGAGAATTGGGCCAGTCGCTTATCGATTAGCACTAACACCTGAACTAGCCAATGTTCACGACGTATTCCATGTATCAATGCTTCATCGATATATTTCAGATCCATCGCACGTTTTGATTCAACCATCGATCGAGATCGAGAAGAATCTATCTTATGAAGAGCGACCGGTTAAAATCTTGGATCGTCAGGAGAAGAAGCTGAGGAACAAAGTGATTCCACTAATTAAAGTTTGGTGGGAGAACCAATCTGGCAATGAAGCTACTTGGGAGAAGGAAAGCGACATACGTGAGAAATACCCGCAGTTATTCATATGAGGTATATTATTTTACTTATGAATGCATTTATCCTTTAAGTTTGAGGGCAAGCTTCTTTAAAGTTGGGGAGGATGTGAGGCCCCGATCCTAGAAAATATTAAATAAAAGTATTTATTTAAGTAAATATGAACTTTAGGAATTTTTTTGTAGAATTTTTGTTATTTATTCAAACCTCAAAATTATGAAATATAGAGAAGAGATTTAATCATGGGCCTAAGTGAAAGAAAAATAAGTTTAGAAGTCCAAATTGAAGTTGCCGACCAGTTAAGGGTCCGGTCGAGCTATTGCCGAGCCGTAGGAGTTCGGCCAGGTGGAGGTCCGGCCAGCTCAGATGACCACTTGGCAGTCCGGCCAGGTCAGCTCGGACGTGGCAGCGCGGCCATGTGAGCAGTCCACCTGGACAGCCATCTGTCAGAAGGAGACAAAGGTCCTGAGTGGACTGACGTCACTTTCCATTCCCGGTGGAAGAAGCCAAATGGTGCAGCTGGTGGGCGTAGGTCGTCAGGCTAGAGCCCTAGGCTGAGCGGCCGGTGGGGCCCATTCATTATGAGTGGCGCCGATTGGGTTGTCTGCCAACAGTCCAAATTATATTCTCATCTCAAACTCTATAAATACCGAATCATTTCATTCGTTTTGGTTACAACTTCAAGCATCCAGACCTTCTGTTTCTCTCTCTAGAAAATTGACCGAAGCATTATTGTTCGGTAGAGCTCTGGACTTCATTCCAAGAGTTCGGCAGCTCAGACTTTGTACTCAAAGTGTTCGGCAAACCTTCTGCCACACATTTCCACTTAAAATTGTTGTTCGGCAAGCCTTGATCGTTTAACCAATCTCTTTAGAACCTCTGTTCGAAGCTCCGGTCATACTTGTTTTACCTCGGCAACTCATTCAGACGATCAATTTTTCTTCGGCAAAGATTATACCAGTTCGGCAAAGCTTTGTTTGTATCAGTACCTGCTCGGCAAGCATATTTTCAGCTCTGATCATCTTTCCTTCGGAAAATCAAGCTTCGGCCAAAGGTATAATATGTTACTTTATCATTTCTGTTCGGCAAAGGCCCTATATGTCAACTTATTGTTCGACAGACTTAAAGTCAAGTCTAGCCTTGGCAAAACTAGTTCGGCAGACTCACTCGGAGTCTTCCCGCACACTATTGTTGTTCCTCACATCCGTAGCTATTCAGCTCGGCAGAGCTGTGCTCGGCCAAGCTATTAGAATGTTGGTTCTGCTCGGCAAAGCTAGCATTCAGCTAAGCTTATGGCCAGACCATTGTTAGTTCGTCCAAGTCACTTATTGGTCCGGCTGTGCTCTCTTACACGTTGATTGATTAACCATCATTCTGTCTGAAGAAAATTATGCTCGGCAGAACTCAGCCGTTCTTTGACCAAATCAGCTCGGCAACAACTTTGGTTGCTCGGGAAAGTAGCCCAAGATCTCTTAAACAGGCTCCGGTCACTTTCGACCAATTACCAGACTTAAACCATAACTTGAAATATATGTTTTTGATTCTGATCAAATGATGTCCGGACTTTAATATGGCAGTTCGGCAACTAAGCCAACCGACTGTATTTTAGCTCGGCAATAACTCGACCGACCTATTAGTAAAAGGTCAGCTCAACCTAAGCAGGTTGACACCCCTAGAAAGGCTTGCAACTCCTTGGAAGAGTTATCCTTGGTTTTTAGTTAATCTGCCTGGACCGTGGGAGCTCGGCAGTAAGCCTCCGGCAAAGTACCTAAGGCAATCAACCTTTTTGATGACTAGTGGTATTCGGTCAGTGAGCCTTCGGCCAGACTTAAGTCTTCGACAGACTTGAGCCTTCAGCTAGCTCAGTTCGGCAATTTATGTTTGGGGCAGAATTCTTTGTTTAAATACTAAGTTAATGACTTATTATCCAGATTTGGACTAGTTGGAGAAGAAGAAGAAATAGAAGCTTAAGGATCCTATTCAGGTGAATCTCTATATACTACTCTACTCGTACTTTTCAGTGCATTTCCTTTGAAACTATAATTGTGGTCATTAAATCCAAAACGATGTATTATTTCCAAAAGAAGATTTCGAAAGAATGGATCATGCACAAATTCTTTTACCATGGATGAACAAATTGGAAAAACTGTTTTATGAAATTACATACGACAAGGATTTATAATGCATTAAAGGGAGAAAGAAATTGGAATGGAGATGAAACGGAAATAAGGCCTCGGAAATGCTTATACGATAAAAGCATAAACCATAATATCGGAAATCTATATGCTTATACGACACAAGCATAATGCTATTATACGCTTATACGACAGAAGCGGAGGCATGAATGTGAAAAGTATGAATGCTCATACGACAGGGGCAACATGATGAAAAGTGAATGGCTGAACTCTGAAAGGATATACTATGAACTACAGGTTGGCATAAAATCAAAGCAAAGAAAAATTGTTATAAAACATTGTTATTACTATTGAGCCTTTGAGCCATATTTGCTTGTAAAACTAATCTTGCAGGGAATATTGTGAATCCATGAAACTTGTACTGCAGTATGTAGAAATTCACTCTAGCTTTATAGCTTATGCGTTTTCTAAAACCATTTTCAGGTCAGAACGAAGAATGATGTGGCAGCATATGTTAGAGATGTTTTTGGATATCTATTTATTGTACCTTTTGATGTATTGGCTATCTTTGAAGCCTTATGATGTAATCCTGGGAAATAAATGAGAACATCTATATCACTGCTCTGGTTTTTGTTCACACGCTTCCACATATTTATATTATTAAGGAATTCTTCAACTCTTTTATCTAGGCCTTTATCGAGCTTGCTCATTGACCGGTCATGGACTCATTCCGAGATCGGGATGGATTGTGACAGTATGTGTGTTTGGTGTGGTGTATTCTTGGGCTCGAGGATTTTGGAGCATATTTGTGCATTGCATTTATTTTGGTTAATTCGTGGGTGTTGGTGCGATGATGTATCCTCGCTAGTTATAATTTGCCAAGCATTCGTGCAAATGGTCTATCATCATATCTATCACGTCCTTGGCATGTCAGCGTATCTTCGGCGTGTCCTTGCCGTGTCGGCGTATCTGCATGTGTTCTTGTCGTATCGGTGTATCTTCGGCATGTCCTTGCCATTTCGGGGTATCTTCGGCGTGTCCCTGCCATGTCAGCATATCCTTGGCGTGTCCTTAACGTGTTGGCATGTCCTCGGCCTGTCCTTGGTGTGTCGGCGTGTCTTTGGTATGCCAGCATGTTCTAGGTGTGTCCTTGGTGTGTCGGCATATCCTCGGCGTGTCATTAGTGTGTCGGTGTGTCCTCGGTGTGTCAGCGTGTCTTTGGCATATCCTTATTTATCGAGGTACCCGTAGTGCGATTGTTATCTTGTGGTGGACGACGATGTGAGAATTGCTAACGTGAGATTTTGTAGATCGAAAGGAGTGAGTGTTGACGTCGGTGGAATTCGATTCACCTATGTTTGTTTATGTAAGAGCTGCAGTAGGAAGATTGCAAATTTTGGTTCTTGAGGAGGTTGTCACTTGTAGGACCCTCCCTTCTTTTGGTATCTCTATGGAGTCGATTTGCGTTAGTGTGTCCGTATTGTATCAGGAAGCATTCCCTTTGTTTTTGGCATGACTGGTAAGCATGCGGGTTGTAAAGCGTGCCCTTGTATGGTGGCTATCGCGGACGAATCATTGGATGTTGAAGCAAAATTGTACCTATGCTTGACCGAGTGTCCCAGTAACCGTATCGAATCCACGCGCTTTAGTTGAACTCACTCCCATGTTTGTTGTAATCTAACTTTTGAGGAGTTTGTTGTGGAGGTGTGTTTCAATTTCGATTCATAGTTAAGGAGTGAAATTCTTCGGTTTTGATAGTCGGGTGGTATGGTTTTCATCATATCTCTTTCTTACTCAATTTCGAGGACGAATTTTTTTTAAGGGGTATGAGGTGTCACGACCTAGAATTTGAAATGTAAATTTTGAATGAAAACGTAATTTTATAATCAATGAATAATCGATTTATTCTGGGAAAATGAGTTTTCATAATAATCGATGGAGGTTGGGGGTCCGATGGATGTTAATTTATCGAGTTGGAGTGGTTAGAGTTCCCGGTAGTGAGTTGACATTGCCTTGGGTTGTTCCGGCAATGCGACGTGGGATATCTAGTCCCATTACGACCACGATATATTCCGAAAATTAAATTATATTCTTCATCAATATTTTATAGAATTTCATTATGAATCCAACGTAACTTGAATAGTCTCAATCAGAGGTCAGACGAAGAAGTTATGGCCGAAATACTCTCAGAGGTCATGTCTGCAAGTTCTGCAGAGTACAGAGACACCCGTAACCGGTTGCACATTTTTTAGCGTAACCGGTTGCGCAGCGCCTTCTGCGAGTTTTTTGACAGACTTATATGAGGGCATTTTAGTCATTCCCAAGGGTGTATATATAGTCGATTTTCGTGTAGAATAGCCCTAGAACCCATTTTTGTGCCTCTCCCCTCCCTCTAACTCACATAGCACCCTCTCCCTATACATTTCTCTAATTTCCCTCTCTCTTTATCTCTTGATTTCTTGAGGATTCAAGGAGATTTGAAGATTTTCTCCTTCAAAAACATCGACAAGGACTCCCCGATCTATGTCGTGGTGGTCTCGGTTTGTGGTGGTATGTTGGACATTTTCTGGTGACCTTGAAGCTCAGGCGACATTTCTGGTGGATAAAATTTCTAACTCCTATTAAGTATGTATGTGTGTGTATATAGGATTTGATTCTCATGACTTGGGGATACCTTTGCACATCATGATTTAGGGTTCGTCTAGGGTGTTTGTATACCTCATTGGTGATGTTCCGGGTGTTGGTTGAGGTGTTCTTAAGAGGATGGATGCTCTTAGAATGTTATGCACACCACGCATTTGACAAAATTCCCGTGAGGAAAATGACTTGTGATTTTGGTGACTTGTAGGATGATTGGTGGCCATCGGAGTTAGAGGCCACCAAGTGTTCGATGTATCATCTTTGTGAGGTTCGAGTCTTGTTTCGGAGGATTTGACATTGTTGGGTTATTGTAGGACTTATGTAATTGTGTGATCAGTCACGTTGGGTCCGTATGATCACCTTAGGGTCCTTGGGGTTTGATGAGCACCAAGTAGTCGATAAAATTCCCTCGTCTAATATCACAGCGACATAGGGTTGTTTGGTTTTCCCAGGTGTGTGGCGATACCATGTCGTGGTTGGTTTGATGGTTGTATTGGAATTTGTCGACGTTGGATGTTAGGTTTGATTATTTGGACATCTTGGATACTTGTACGATTGTTGTTATTGCTTGCCTTGTTGGTTGTCTCCCTTGGGTTGGCCAAGGTTGAGCTAGTAATTGGAGAAATTAAGTAAGTGTTTTATATACCTAATGAATGTTGAATGTGAAGGATGTGCCCTACGAGGGATACTCGCCCCAAAATTTGAATCTTTCATTCATGACTTATAGACATAATCAAACCAAGCGGAAATGAAATAGAATCACTTATTTATGGAATATTCATGTGAGAATCATAGGGTATCGGGGCCCTCCCAACGAATTGGGAAACACTGGAATGTTTGGCGGGAATAGACTAAGGTCGTAACTCCCTGGATGGTCGCACCATCCACGACATTGTGTACAATGGGAATGGACTTATGACGGTATTCCTCGGTGGTCGTGCCACCACATTAAGCACAATGGGGGTAGCGTAGCATTCCCAACGAGTTAGGGAATCATGGAAGGAAAGGATAGTGTGCTCTCTAGCCACAATGCTAATCCCATCAAATATGAGATTATTATACCGAAAGCAACCAAGAGGGGGGTGAATTGGTTCAATAAAAACTATGAACAAATAAAACTTATTTTCAGGAAAGTATAAAACAACTTGAAATATAAATTTGCCTAAGTATAGATCAAAGAATATGATTCAAACTATATATAAGATACATTATTGGATCTTGTTAAAGCACCAAATCAACTCCTTTCATTACACTTCAGTTTTCCCAGCTGCTAAGTGGGAAGGTCGAGGTTTCCGGTTTTGAGATGGTTCTAGTAACAAGATTAATAAAGCTAACTTTTGATATTACTTTAAATTGAATAAAATATGTAAGCTACTGAAATTTAAAAATAAGAATAAGACAAAGAACACAAGAAGTTATAATGGTTCGATAGGGCATGTCTCTAACTACCTTCATCCACTTCTTTTACAATTTGTGAAAGTTCTACTACCGCAATGTAACCACAATTGTGATCACTAGTGGGGTTACAACTTTAAAAACCTTCAAGGGTGGTTTTCCAACCTTACAACAAAGACCTTCAAAGTTGGCATTCCAACCTTCAACCAAGGGATTACCTTGTTCACAAAAATTGAAAAGAAGTTGATCTTTGTAGGAGTATGTTCCTCTCCTTTACAAGTAAGATCAAAGAGAAAGAAATATGAAAATTAATTACAACTTCAAGATAAATTTCTTCTAATGACGCTACTACAAATTTTCAGTAGGTTGAGTGTGAAAGTTTGAGCTTAGAGAAGAGAGACAAGAGCTTTAGGGTTGAGAGAGATAGATGGTGAAAGTTATGATCAAAATGCTTCAATCCTTACTTTTATATTTGCCTTGAATATTCAGAGACGTTGAGGAGCAAATAGGGCAGTGCAATACACTTCATTTAACTTCAAAATCATTCTGCAAATTCAAAAAGTTTTGTTCAGAATGTGGACCGGTGGACCGGCCGATTCACCGGCCGTTCAGCCGGTTTGGCTACCGGTTGGTGTATTTTGATGAGGCTCCTCTCCAAATATAGATCCTGCAATTATGTTATGTTTTGATACTCAACTATGCATAATAAATTTTCAGAATATTCAATAAGAGAGAAAATGATGTATTTCAAAACACATCCAAATTCAAAACACATATTCAAATCAATTCTATAATTCCAATATTCCTTTCCATTCAAAATAGATATAAGACTTGGATATAATCCAAGTGGCATATCTTTAACCAATAGGAATCAACCATATGTCTATTCAAGATTTTAATCAAAATATATAATGAATTAATTTTTAATTCATTAA
>NMUG010008189.1:0-11754 GCA_002855965.1 Monotropa hypopitys | reverse complement strand
CAAAGAAAACAGAAACAGAAAACAGGAAGTAAAAGTAAAACCAAACAAGACCTTAGCAGGTCTCTGTTGTTTATTGGTTTGTTTTGTAACACTTTAGCAATGCTAACAAGAACCATGGGTGTGCTTTTGTCCGGATAATGTTGTGACTGTTGTATACTGCTATGTATGCAATCTGTTACAATTTCTTGTTCCAATAATGCACAGCCAAAAACAACACTCTGTTACAATTTCATTGCCCAATAATGTGCAGCCAAATACTCTACCAAATAGTAAGATCACGATGTTAACACTCTGTTGTTTGGAGCAATCTGTTAGCATTTTCATGTAGAAAATATTCATTGCCCAATAATGTACAATCTACGGCCAAACATTCATTGCCCAATAATGTACAGCCCAATAATGTTAACACTCTGTTGTTAACATTTTTATTACAATATGTTGTTTGGAGATGAGTTAACCAATTGCATTAAGTTACAATTACATTTTCAATATAGTAATGCTAATCTGTTGTTAGTAATACTAATTGCAGTAAGTTAACCAAATACATCATTTATGTATAAAATACAGATCATGAAAGGGATTTGGACCCACATCTCTTGCAATTAAAGCAATTGTCTTACCAATTAGACCAGATGATCATCAATTTAGTTTTTAAAACAATATTTTCATTTATTGGAACCTAAATATGTATTTTTATTGAATTTCAAAAATCATGACCGAATTGGAACGATTGACGATTCGATACGATTCACGATTCGAAAAAAGGTCCTTCCGATTCTCGATTCGATTCACGATTTGACAACTTTCTGAACTCTATACGATGTATCATGCATGAAGCTCTAGTGCTCGACCAACCATAATCCTTTATGTTTCGTGCAGATAAGTTTATTATTACTCCTTCCGTCCCGAAACAAATGTCCCTAAATATGTATTTTCTGATATAAAATTTCAAGTTTTTTTGATCTTTCATATGATATCAGTGATTCCTTTGAACGCCACAAAAAAGGTGAAACTTATTATTGAAAATGTATTTTTTATTTTTAAAAATGCACGATCTCTACAAAAGGGACATTTATTTGAGGATGAGTAAGTTTTATTATTCATTTTGCAGTTAAAGATGTTAATGTAGAGCACCTCAGACTTATTTGGGTTGTTATTCTCCAGTTGGCTGCGAGTGGAAAAATTAAGATCTTGGGAAATAGTTATAATATGTCATGTAAAGGGGAAGAATTATTCCCAGAAGAGATGCAAACTTACTTTCAATTACAATGCACCAAGTAAAAGCCGCAACTCCAGATTTTTTAAAAATACTGCTCTAATATGCTGTCATTACATTAGCAATATTATAGAACTCCACCTGTCACATACATCACACATTTGTCTGATGTCGACGAGACAACTCATTTGCTATGTATAGGGTTATTCATATTGTTCACCTTTCACTGGAAGTAAGACATTTGGTCAAGCTAATCTGTAAAAAAATTCTATTCATCCATATATTATGCTTACAGTGAAGTTTCGTAGAACTCTTGTCAGAATGTTCACGTTCTTTATTTGATGGTGCATTATGCATGTTAATTTCAACCAAAGATAAAATATTGGTTAAATATTTTGCACAAGCATGTTATGATTTGTGCTGAAACTTCTTGAAATTGTTATGTTTCTCTCTTTCTTGTGTATATGCACGTGCTTACACTGACAGTTTCATCGAACTTTTATCCAAATGTTCAGTCTTTGTTGGATAGTGCATTATTCATGTTACTATTAACAAAATTTTCACAACCCTTTGCACTAGCAATGTTATGATAACTTTTTGAATACTGTTATGAATCCTCATTTGGAAGCCAAAGAATGGGCTTATACGAACTCTCTCTTTAGTCTTGAAATAAATTCATTTTTATACAAGCCTAATTTCAAATGAAATTTGATGTTTTTAGGCATTATGGATGATCTTCATTGTGTGGAGCTCTTTTACGATGTTCAAATTCAAAATACATTAGCACACGATAATGTACTTGTGTATGAAGCCATCTTATCCAATGCGGGGGCAGGGCAAGGAGCCGCAGTTGTGTATAGATTTACTACAGTCGAAGAGGCTAGAGAATACATCAGCAGAATGCATAGCATGTCGCCCCATCCATTTATTCGACCACTTTTTCTTGCTCGACAGGAAACTACTCATGATGTTGTCGGTCTCCTCGATGTCGGACATTCTTTTCATACATGGTGTGCTAAAAATTACCAGAAATTTTGGAGATCTTCCCGTCATGGCCAAGTCATTTCCTTCAGTAATATGCTAATGGAAGTGTTCAGGTAAATTTTGTTCTTTCTCCTTAAAAATTATATTTTGTCATTTTTAAAATCTAAATTAGAGTTTTCCAACTTTTATTTTTACGAAATGTAGTACAAAATAGAACACAATTTAAAACAAGCAGCGATTCCTCCTAGTAAAGGTGCCAAACACAAATTTCACCAATATTAGTGATGCTTCATCCACCACAAAATACCTTGAATGTGACCGCGCATCATTCATTTGCTCCTTTCACCCATCTGGAATCACAATAAAATCACATCGGAATTGGTTTAGTAGTTACTATAAAAGGTTCAAATCATGTGATAATGGATTACATTTGAAAGTAGATCCAGAAGTGAATGCATAAGGATTGTCACTAACACCAACCTGGGTTACGAAGTCTTATTTTTTATTTTTATTAAAAGTGGTAGTGTGCCTAAGATGTTTTTGATTCCCTTTATGAATTTAAACCGCCTTTTGTCAACTCATGTTGTGATCTTCTGTATTTTTTTACTTTCACATTTTATGCCTGGTGGATTCATTACAAAAATGCAATCCTAATAGGTAATATATTACAACGTACCCCTTTGGTTAGTTGTACTCACTATATAAAATAACATATGCAGTGACCAAGTTTTATCTTGGTTATCCACTGTCTTGATTTATGACCAAGTTTTATCCTTCTCCATAGAATAAGATTTTTGATTTTTTTTCATTTTTAAGCAAAATGACATCAAGCCGTAGTTTTTTTGTTACTGGATAATACTAACTGTATTGTAATTTTCAGGAAGATTGCTTGGGGAATGAAGGCATACCATGATAAAGGGTTCGGCCATGGAAATATAAAGAACGGGATTTTGGTATTGGATAATGACGAAGTTAAATTTTTCAATGAAGCATTTGAGCACCATGTTGGTAGAGGTAATAAATTGTTGTGAATTGATATCACAACTTTACAGTTTGTAAGAGAAGTGAATATTTGGATTAACTTAATATTTTGTGTTTTGACAGTGCATTTGACTTCGATATGCAATGACCTTATTGACTTCAAGGATCTTGTTACGTATGCAATATCTTACAAAAATCCAAATATGGTTCAACCTGATTCAGTTGACTTATTTTTTGCACTCTATACGTATTTCCCTCATTACCGTGTTAGCATTCTCCGCATCAGGTATATCTTGTGTTTGGAAAATATTTATGTAATGAACATACAATTGAATTTGATTAGAAATTGTATTGTGGCTGTGTTGAATATTGCATTACATTTTATTGTGTTGTTTGAGATGAATTGAGTTTTAGACAAGCGAGATTTGTGTTTTGGTCCTTTTGGGTTAGATAGTTTCTGAATATTGAATTTTTGCTGCAGGACGTTTGCCTTTTATGTCAGGAACAATCCATTGTTCTTTGATGTAACTGGCAACTATATGTTTCTCCGGAAGTGCATCGACCTAAGAGAACATAATTTTCGCAGATTTGACCAAATCATAAAAGTTAATTTCGGGTTGACGAGTGTGAATGGTTGGCTTAGTTTTGTTCGACATCCGAACTTATTATCCATCGTCCATCACGATAACGACAAAAATCTTTGGCACTATAAGAAAGACAGCGGTGCAGTTCTCTTCGTTCGCAATTGCTTGGGACATGCTAGAACTCAGGTATGCATCATAACATATACTCTAATTTGTTTGAATCACAATACATTTTTGTAGAGTTCTAATTTATTACAGTCCATTTACTGTTACAGATTAATCAATGGGATGATGGGAAAATCACAAATACGATTCAAGAAGATCTCCCGTTTCTTATTCCGAGGTTGTTCTTGGCGATAGTGCGTTGCCTTGATTTAAAACCCAACTTATGTAGAATGCTTTGTAGGTATGTTAATATCTTTAGCTTTCTTTAAAGACCTTTATAACATATAAAGATTTTTTTCTAGTTATGTAATCTATATTTGTTGTTAGGTCTCTCTTGATTGAGTTTCTACAGAGTCATCCTACAGTGTGGAGTTGAAGATAAATCACCGAAGGATTATTTGGTAAATAATTTCACATACAGGTTGGGACTGGTAAATTGGCTACTTTCATTGACAACAAACAATTTTGTACTAATTGAGGATATTGTATTATTTGTCCATGGAATAGAAAATCAAAATTATTTTCTCTTTTGTTCTCGATAGAAATACTACCTGTAAATGGAATAGACTTCTTGAGATTGAATATACCAAATCTAGGGAACAATGAGAAACTGCTCTAAAAGATTTTAACTATCAAAATGTATATTTATAGACAATAAGCAACACCTAACACTTTAGGCATTCAAAAGCTACTACATCAGTACTCCCCTTCCAAAAAAAAACTTGTCCTCAAGTTGGAATAGCACCACCACCACGGGAATCAACTCCAAATAAGGCACAAGATGGTGCACATTGAACAACGAGAATCAACTCTAAAATAAGGCACAACATGTGCGTATTGACTATATTAGAGATATCGAAGTGAGGAGTCAGTCGAACCATGCATGCATTGTCATTAATTTTGCACAAAACCTCACAAGACACCTCTTTACTATCATTCAACTTCATATAGGCACCATGGTCTGTCTTTCATTGTTCAGGATACTCGCACAAAATCACCTTCCTTGAATAGAACTTCCCGCTTATGTGCATTAGCTGCTGCCTTGTATTTGCCATTGGATTTCTCAATCTGAGATTTCACTTGATCATGGATATTCTCCGTAAATTAAGCCATATTTTCAGTCTTGGCACTGCCCTATTTAGAAATTGGTAACTGAACTAGATCCACGGCACTAGAAGAACCATACACAACATCAAAAGGAGGAGTGTTAATAGTCCTGTTAAGGAAAGAGTTATAAGAAAACTCTGCCAAAGGAAGTATCCCACCCTAGCTCTTAGGATGATCACCCACCAAGCAGCGCAACAAGTTTCCAAGGCTCTGGTTGACCACCTCCATTTGACCATTCGTTAGCGGGTGAAATATAGTACTAAAATGCAGCTCAGTCCCAATTTTCTTCCACAAATTCTCCAAAAATGAGCAAGAAACTTGTTGTCTCTACCCGATTCAATAGAGGTAGAAACTCCATAAAGCTTGTAGACTTCCTTGATTTTTTTGGCTATATTGGTAGCATCCATCATCTTCTGGCAAGGTATAAAATGTGCCATCTTGGATAACCGATCAACCACAAGCATGATTGGATCACTCTTCCTTTACGTAGGTGGCAGTTCCAACACAAAATCCATATTAATGCATTGCCAATGACCATTTGGCACATGTAAAGGCATGTATATAGTTGCTGTCTCTGTACACCGTTGACAAACAAATTTGACACCTTTGTACATATTTCCCCACATATTTTGTCATGTCGGGCCAATGATACCCGCGTTGGAGAAACTCAAAAGTTATATTCTTTCTGAAATGTCCCATTTTATGCGGTTCAACCAACGAGTGCTCTCTTAATGAACATCTAGGGATGCACAACTTTAGCCCATTGATTAGAAAACCATCCTTCAAAAAATAACTTGGATGGGAAGCCCTATCTCCCTTCTCAAAAGCTTTGAAGATCTTATTAAAATAAGTATCAATGACAGAGAGATTGTGTAACTCATCAAAACCAACCACTTGAGTCCCGATTTTCATTAAAAGAGTTGCCCTTCTACTCAACCCATCAATCACCTTGTTAAGAACCCCCGACTTGTGCCTCAAGAAAATATAAACTGCTGCAAATAAGCCACCCATTTGGCATGCTGCTTGTTTTAAGTGTTGTTGGCTATTAATGTACTTGAGGGCTTCATGATCGGTATTAAGAACAAACTCTTTGTGGGCTAGATAATAACTCCAATGCTTGATGGACTGCACTGGACTATAGCATAAAACTCTTAAGTCATAAGTAGAGTACTTTAATTTGGTTCCATTCAACTTCTCGCTAAAGAAAGCAATAGGCGATTGTCTTTCTTGGCTTAAAATACCACCAATGCCTACACCCGAAGCAGCACAATCCAACTCAAAGGTCTTGTCAAAATCAGGTAGAACCAATGTAGGAGCCTCGATAAGCTTCCTTTTCAACAACTTGAAACTAGCATCATCCACTTGTGTCCAATCAAAGGTCTTTTCTTGAGGCAATCGGTAAGATGTGCTGCTATGGTACTAAACAGCTAATAAACCGCGAAAAGGAAGTAGTCAAACCATGAAAACTCCTCACTTCTTGAATACTAGAAGGAGTATGTCAATTCACAATTGCATTGACTTTGTCATCATCCATGAGGACCCCTATAGAAGAGACCACATAGCCCAAGAATAATACCTTATCAACGACAAAACTACACTTCTTCAAATTGCCATGGAATTTCTTTTCTCGAGATATCAAAAACTTGCCGAAGGTGATACAAGTGATCAGCAGAACTATGTCTATACACCAATATATCATCCAAATACCCCCCTCTTAAAAAGTGGTTGCAACATTTTGGTCATTACCTTCATGAAAGTGCTAGGAGCATTTGTGAGGCCAAAAGGCATAACGAGCCACCCCAAAGAGACCATGAGGAGTCTTAAAGGTCGTTTTCCATTCATCATCTGGGCGAATGCGAATTTGAAGAATCTTAGAAAAGATCGTCGACCCCACAAGGCAATCCAACATATCATTCAAACATGGAATCGGAAATTGATATTTGATAGTTATCTTATTGATGACTCTATTATCAACACAAATCCTCCAACAACCATCATTTTTAGAAGTCAAAAGAGTTGGAATCGCATAAGGACTAAGGCTCTGACAAATGTAGCCTTTCTTTAGAAGCTCTCGAACTTGGAATTGAATTTCTTCCCTCTCCTTCGGAGAGATCCGGTAGTCTGGTGTGTTTGGAAGGGCTGAACCGGGCACCAAATCAATGCAATGTTGAATATCCCGCATAGGAAGCAACTCAGGAGAGAAGTCTTGAGAAAAGATATCATCGTACTCTTTCATAAGCCTTGTAATAGCTGTTGGGATATCAGTAACAACCATGTTCACCATAGAAATCAAAACCAAAATGCACTCGGTTTCTCGACTTTCTTTGAGAAATCCATTCGAAGAAAACATAGTAGTGGAAGACGGTTTCGTCGTCACCTTTTCTTTCATGGACACAATGTAAACTGTTGAATATTCTTGAGAGAAGAGTGTAAGTATTCCTCTTGCCATCATGGATAGTATGCCTATCATATTGTCATGGTCTTCGAAGCAAAATATGACAAATATCCATAGGGACTAAAAAGAAACCAAACCCTTCTTGTTCACCTTGAGTTCATTATTGTTCTTGAACCAAGATAGTGTATAAGGATGAGGATGGTCTTCCAACTTGAGGTGCAACTTATCAATTATGTGTTGGGACACTACATTTTCACTTCTTCTCCCATCAATAATCATATTGCAAACCCTACCACCAATGTAAGTGGTATAAAAATCCGTATGCAGCCAATCATCTTCACTTTCTCGTTTAAGGTTGAGAAGAGTGTCCTTGAACATAAGAGCGTGACCCTCTTTTTCTTCAATATCACCACCTATCTCTTCACATATGGACTGATCGAAGATTGGGACATCATCATCACAGCTTTGTTCCATAACATCCTCAATAATAAGTACCTTATTATGATTTCTTGTCGCCTTTCGACAATCTTCTGATTTGTGACCCAGTTGTCCATACTTAAAACTTTTAAGCCCTCCATTTTGGAACTGATTTCTGGCCCCCGAAGTGCCAGACGGAGGCTGATTTTGAGCCTGACAGCAGCTTTATTGCCTCTGTTTTGAACCCCAGCTCTAAAAGAATAAGTGTGACCAACACTAGTTGAAGAACCGGTCTTTGAATAACATCGGAAAGGCTGCCCAAAGTTTGAATCACTTGGGCTTTGCTGTCCAGATTTTGTAGCAGTCTTCATTTGTTGCTTTTCAACAACCAAAGCTCGTGTGTAAAACTCCGATACAGTCCACAAGGAATGTAGACTAAGGATGTATTGGATTGAATCTTTCAAGCCCCTTGTGTACCTTGCAATCATTTGCTCCACATCTTCATTCAAATCCTTTCTAGCCACAAGTTGATAGAAGGCTTCCGTGGACTCTTCATCACTTCCACGTTGCTTGAGGTTATGCAAACTATTGTAAAGAGATTTGCATATAATTGAATGACAAGAATTGTTTTTCGAGTATCATTTCCATCTTATCTCTTATCTTTGCTCTGTCTCTTCTTTCTCTATTAATTTGCATTTGCTCCCCACCATGCGGAGGCTCGTCCTTTACGGCATCTAGACACCAATTTCATCTTTTTAGCTTCAGAAACATCACAATAGTCAAACACTCTCTCAACGATTTTCAACCAATCCATGAACTCATCCGGATTGAGCTTTCATAGAACTCGGGAAGCTCAACCTTAATGTTGTTTTCCCATTGAGTCAAATTTGTCCTCTTGGATTCGACTCCCATTCGGGACACAAAGGATTCTCAAATTGAGTTTAAGTATCCTTGAAAGCATCACTACCTTCTGTTGAAGTTTGCAAACGCTGCATTACAGTCATTGAAGCAGCAACTTGTTGTCTCAACTTCTCGATCTCATTTTGATTTTGATTAGCATTATTCCTCTTAGTAGGTGTATTAAATTCAGGTTCACCTCGTCTTCCTCTACCTCTTTGAGCCATTTCTCTAACAAACTCCGTCAACTCCGTCAAATTTCAGACCCGATCAACTCAGTCATACTCAGTGATTGAACACGGTAAGTGAACTCAGTCAGCTCGCTGAGTGAACTCGGTGAGTCTCAAACAAACTAAATGAGAAACCAAACAGAGCCTTACCAAAACCAATCAAGTTGATTGAATCAACTTGTGCCATGCTGTGAGTCCTCACGGAATTCACAAATCTGAACCCAGCAAACACAACCATAACATTTGATCGATTCCATCAACAATTGCCACAACTCAATCGATAGCAATGGAACTCATTCAAGGTTGAATGAAGTCGCACAGAGCAAACAAGTTTTTTGGACTAGTTTCTATTCTGATTTCTAGATCAATTTTTTCATCTGGATTTCTGTTACACCTTCTCTTGACTCTGTTTTTTTTTTCAGGGGTAATGATATTTCTAAGATCATTATTAGAGCCTCAATGGAGTTTTCTCAAGACTGCATTGCTGCTCTTTCTTCGATTTCAATTGCCGAATTTCAACATCACTGCTTGGAAGTGAATTATTCTTTGAATTGTTAATTACTGCATGGGCCTTGCCTTAGCCCAGAAAAGATGATATATAGTCGTACATTAATTAGACCAATTTTTGCTTGAAGTGAGAACAATAACATTTTCTGCTTCAGGCGTGTCATATTTAGGAATTGAATTGGATGCGAGTCTTAATTTACTCTGTGATACTAGAACTGATGTTTTTGTTTCTAGAGCTGCTTTCGTTTACATTACTTTGATGGAGTCAATGACTGTTTTTAAAAGGTGAATTTTGGGAGGAATCAAGGTTGGGTGGTTGTTTTAGTTTGGGGTTAGGTTGACCAATAAAATGTCTCTAGCTTGGGTGGTGGTATCAAATTATGTACAGGTGCCTTTCGAATGCTGTCTTTCTTTTCCCTCCTTTAAAGGTGTGATTATATTGTTACATCTATATTGCTAAACTTGTCAGGCAGTGAACCTTGGTTCAATTGTTGATATTGGTGATGCTTATTTTTGTGTGTTGTCTTTTAAAGGAAGGACTATGCATTACATAACCAAATAATTTAGTTAGTGCAACATGTTTGCATTTCTACAACGATTAGATGAGAAAATTAGTTGACGTACTCAGTGATTTCCTTCTGTTATTTAACATGTCTACTAGATTAGTTTGAGTGGAGTCGTGATCTATGTCTTTTACTTTCATGGTCCCCAATTATTGAGTGGGGTGTTTAAGTTACTCTCAGATTACCGGCATGTAAAACTAAAAAAACAAAAGAAGAAAAACACTACCATGAGCCATACTGCCAAAATGCTTCAAGCCATGTGGTATTTAGTCACGAACACATGTTTTCATTCCTGGGGAGAGAAGATAGATTCTTAGGATTCTTTCTAGCGGATTAGTAACAGATCGTTCTCCAATGGTCTAAACTCACAACGGCAGATGCATGACTTCTTTAAGGATAGAGACCATGGGGAGTAAAGGACAGTTGTTTGAAGTTTAAAAAGGAACTCCCTGTTTAGATACCTAGAATCTCAACCAATCAACGTCTTAAAATTGAAAGGAAGTTGAAGTCCCGTCCATAAAGGTTAGTTCAAAGTACAAAAATAATTAGTGTGTTTTTCAGACATGGGGATACAAGCTATAAACTATAATAATAATAATAATAATATATCTATTATACAAAATACATATTTTGACATCGCCTCGCCCAGTGCCCATATCTATATTACAAGGGAGCTTATTTTTTAAAATATGTGTGTTGTGTGACGGATTGGAGGGCTATGATTTATTTTGTGTTTTGATTGAATTAATCATGAATCGTTAATAAAGGAAGCAAATGTTATAGATTTTCATAATTTTTTGCATATTTGGAAACATTAATAATGTTTGCCCGTCTCTCTCTCTCTCACCACAAATTCGTGCATATTTGGAAACATTAGTCATGTTTGACCATCTCTCTCTCTCACCACGAAATATTTGGAAATGGGTTTGCCCTCACATTGATTGGGATGGAAGTATCTTCTTTGGAAATAAATTTTTACTTTCACAGTGATTTGGAAATATCTTCTCTCACCACGAAATATCTCCAAAAAGAATCTCTCTCACCATGTAATATAGAAGAAAATGAGTTTGCCCAAACAGTGATTATCGATATTCTCCCGTAACATCTTTCTCTCACAGCCCACAATGATTCTCCATCTCCTCTCTCTCACGATCGGAGGACCTCATCTCAATCTTCTCCCGTAACATCACTACCTCTGTTGCCACCATCGCTCACAGCCGCACCATCGATCTCCGCGACCTCAACCTGTACTCTCTCTTCCTCTCTCTCTTTGAACGATTTTTGTTTTTTGATTTGTCGATTTTTGTTTTCCAAATTGTCTTACTTTCAAAGTTCTTCATCCCTTCTTATTCTCAAATTGTCTTATTTTCAAACACCGTCGATGACACTGAACAAATTTTGTCAATTTTTGTGTTTTGCATTGTCGACGACCACCACTGCCAGCCCAACATTGCCAGCGAACACTATTGTTTCTGTCAATTTTTTTGTTTTGCAATTTGTATTGGTTTCTGTCAATTTTTTGTGTTTTGCGATTTGTGTTTTGCTAACCAAGACATATTTGACAATGAAAACTCCTCTAAGATTTGTGTTTTACGATTTGGGTTTGATCTTATTTGTGATTTGCGATTTGTGTTTTGCGATTTGTGTTTTTATCAATTCCTGTTGAGATCGTATGAGATTTTTTTGGTCTTATTTGACACGGACAACT
>NMUG010008188.1:0-11754 GCA_002855965.1 Monotropa hypopitys | reverse complement strand
TGATGTGGGTATGGACCCGAGCGCCCGTGTGGTCGAGAGCTTGAGAAAAGTTCTTGCCCATGAGTCAGACAACGACAGGTACTTCCTCCTCGGGGATGAGCTCTCTGGGAAGGAGGCCCTTGAATATGAACGGGTGCTTAGGGAAAACATCGACATATTTGCTTGGACTCTAGCAGAGATGCCTGGGGTTGAGCCAAGCATAATATGCCATCACCTCAACGTGGATCCTTGCCACAAACCAGTTATGCAAAGACGAAGATGCTCAGCCGCGCACCACGCAGAGGCAGTTATGGAGGAGGTTGGCCGTTTGTTGGAGGCCAAGGCAATTAGAGAGGTGTACTACCCCGAATGGTTGTCAAAACACCGTTGTTGTGAAGAAGAAGAAGAGTGGAGCGTGGAGGGCCAAACCTAGTCTGTCTTTCCCAAAGGCCGTTAGGAGGGCTCACGTAGCCCCCTTTGTGCACAAATTCGTGGGTGGAGCGACCACCCCGGGAATCCCTAAAACTCAAGTACATTCCCGCATAAGAACATATCAATTCCCGTATCGTTTTTATAAATATTATCCTGGGAATCCCTAAAAATCAAGTACATTCCCGGATCGTCATCGCAAGTTTACTATGCCGGGAATCCCTAAATATCAAGTACATTTCCGCATAGAAACAATGCAATAATGTCTGTGGTCATTAATTACATTCATGAGTCATCGTTCCTTTTATCAATGTTTCTCAACCTAACCAAGGCTTGTAGAGCATTTTCTTCCAATATTTCTTCATTGCATAAGTTCATTTATTCAAGTAATATCTCCTAGCAATCGCTAGTAATCCAACAAGTGTATCATCATTCCCGTTTTCATTTCATTTCATAATTTACATGTGATGGATTCAAGTTTGAGTACGAGTAGCCCTCGTGGGGCACATCCTCAATATTGGACGTTCATTTAGTACCTTAAACATGTTAAGTTTCACACTTGAATAAGCCAAGGGACACAATCCATAAGTTCCATGTGTCGCCAACGATCGCACAAGTCCTCAAAATATCCAACTGTCAAGTCACTATGGTGTCTAAGGGAATAATCATAACCCAAGCCACTTACAAAGTCGTCTCCGTCGCACCTAGACTATCCTAGGTCGCAAGTATGAAATATATAGCAAACGATGATATAATCTACTCCTATGTACACACACACGCACACACTCAATAGGAGTTAAGAAGTTTACCCACTGGCAACCCATCGTTGCAGCCGATCAAAGTAACGCAATCAGATATCCATCATCATAGTCGACCCTGCACGCACCACCAGGTACAACTACATATAACTAATTACACGCTCGCAAATAAAGAAACTTGCACACACGTAAACTTGAAGTAATGCATATACCTCGAGGAGTTGATTCAAGGAGCTGTTGGTATGAAACACTAAACACTGACGGAATCTGCTGCCCAACAGTCAAAGTCACTGTCGTTACCACGTGGAGACGCTCGTCACCGCAAGTCGCTAACACAAACACCATCAGAAATCAACTATCATCAGCCACGAATCACTACCCACACTGCCAACTGTATATACATACGTACAGACTCGCATAAATGAATCAAATATATCTATATACTGTATACCTCGTACAGTCGTTGCGCCGCCACCACTCATACAGTCGCCGAAACGCCGTTGTCGCGAACCGCCGGACCACCGAACCAACCACCACCTGCTACGACCGTCGCTCCACCTGCGCGCCGCCACGGCCGCCACTGTGAGCCACCGTAGCTCCTTGCCGCCATCGCACACAGTGCCGCACGCCACCTGCTGCGCACCGGCAGCCACTAGACCGTTCTCTCCACCTCACACCTGCTGCCGCCTCACCCGAACCGCAACACCCTGCTGCCCGGACACCACCAGCCATCCATCAGCTCGCCAATGCTCCTTCCCGACCACCATAGCCGCGCCTGCCCTTGCCGCGCAACCACCGGCGCAGCCCAGCACCGCCACATCCCTTTCTCTGCACCTCCATGCCACCGCCACCCTCCTGCCGTTACTTGCTGCTCTCCATCTCCCTCTCTTCGTGGCTGCCATAGAGGAAGTGGGGGAGGGGATTTGAGATGGGAATGGCCCAAAAGATAGTTTCCACATGCCAAAGATTGATCAACTAGTGGACTCCATAGCAGGGTATGCACAGATGAGCTTTCTGGACGTTTACAGAGGCTATCACCAGATCGCCATGTATGAACCCGATCAAGAGAAAACTGCCTTTATCACTCCTTTGGGTTTGTACTGCTATAAGGTGATGCCTTTCGGACTCCGACATGCAGGAACCACCTATCAAAGATTGGCTACGCTGATGTTTAAGGAATTGTTGGGAAAGACCATGGAAGTGTACATTGACGATATGATGGTCAAGTCCAAGGAGCCGGACTCCCACATATCGAATTTGTATCAGACTTTCTGCATCCTACGACAGTACGGTTTGAAGCTGAATGCATCCAAATGTGCTTTCGGGGTGAGCTCAGGCAAGTTCCTAGGACATCTCGTCGCCAGGAGAGGAATTGAGGCGGACCCTAGCCAGATAGTTGCCTTGCAAAATCTCCAAAGTCCGAGAACGACTAAGGAGGTGCAATGTTTGACTGGGATGGTTGCCGCGCTTAATAGATTCATTAGCCGCTCATCCGACAAATGCAGACCATTCTTTCAGCTGCTAAGAAAGAGCGCAACCTATTCATGGGGGGCAGATTGTGAAGAAGCTTTCAAGGAACTGAAGAAATATTTAGCAGAACCTCCGTTGATTTCACACCAATTCTTGGGGAGAAGCTGACAGCATACCTAGCTGTTTCAGACCATGCAAGCCGTGGAATGCTACCAACCCTAGGCGGTATTATCACTAGTCCATATGTACTCTGGCCCAGGGCCCTTATCAATTAATGAAGTGATTGTTCTCAAAATTTCTTGTCTCAAATCTTGCCTATCTTTTTGATCGGTGGCATCGCCGAAGGAACAACAATTGTCGTTCATCCATAAAACATGCACGCAGCTCTTCAGTGGCATTGCCGAAACAATTTACAGTTGTCGTTCACCTATAAAACGTGCATGCAGCTATTCGGTGGTATTACCGAAGAAGCTTACAGTTACTGTTCATCTACAAAATATGCATGCAGCTCTTCGGTGGCATTGCCGAAGCAGCTTACAGTTCTCGTTCATCTACAAAACATGCATGCAGTTTTTCGGTGGTATTTCCGAAGCAGTTACATTTGCCGTTTATCTACAAAATGTGCATGCAACTCTTCGGTGGTATTGCCGAAGCAACCTTCAAAGTTTTTGTTTACCTACAAAACGTACAAGTGTTGCTCCGGCACAATTAGCGGAGCAACTACCAAGTGTCACTTCGACATAGAGCCGGAGCAACCTACAAACACAAACAATTAGAATATGCCATCGAGCCGAGATCAAAGCTTTGACTCGACAAAACCTTTACCTCGGCTGGGGGAAGGAGGACATATATCAAGCATGAAGAGAAGAAAGCATTCAGACAAGGCGAAGCAGAAACATCCGGTGGAATTAAAAACAGTTCTACATAAAAGACACAAGGACCAGCCATAGATCGGCTCGGCCCAGAAAAGGAACCATCAAACAAAAACAAAAAAGCTAGAGGTACAAAAAATCACATCAGGCACTAGGTACAACAGGATCGGTCCTAGCAGGCTCGGTCCCAGCAGTAGTTGTCGTCCCAGGTGCCGACGACGCAGACGACACTAGCCAAGTCCCGCCTTTAGCCGGTGACATGGGAGGAATTTCCCCCATCGTCGAAGCATGATCTTCGATACCCATAGAGACCATGATGCAGACCCAGCCCTTCTGGAAGAGCTTTTCCTTCAAACGGCTCACCTGTCCGCGGTACTCAGCTTCGGCATCATCGAAGCCTTTATTGTACTGCGCCTCCTCTTCATCAGCCATCTTCTTCTTGGTTTCCTCAAGTTCGGCTTGTGCCGCCTCGACCGTAGCCTTCGCCGATGCGACTCGACCTTCAGTTTGGAGATATCAGCATGTTCGGAGGCAATACGAGCATTCTTGACCGCCAGCTCGACATCTTTGATTTCAAGGCTAACCTCAAAGGCCTTAGCTTTGTTGGCCAGCTCAGTCGAGGAGCTCTTAGCCTCCTCTAGTTTCTTCAAACTGGCCTCAGCCTCTTTCTTTGCCAGGCGGGAAGAAGTCTGGATATCACAGATGTGTTGATCAACGCCGACGCCGGCAACCATCATCTGCAAGAAACACAAAGATTGTCACATCAATGCCGAAGCCAAAGATAGAATACGAAAACAGTAAATGAAGATTCTTACCTGGCCGGCGTGGTACATCATTTGC
The DNA here is from genome assembly GCA_002855965.1 of Monotropa hypopitys. Classification (NCBI taxonomy): domain Eukaryota; kingdom Viridiplantae; phylum Streptophyta; class Magnoliopsida; order Ericales; family Ericaceae; genus Monotropa; species Monotropa hypopitys. Next base: position 7,406 of record NMUG010008188.1, on the reverse strand, counting down.
CGGAAGCAGGTCCGGGCGCCTTTGGGGAGCTCCTCCATTTCCCTCGGCAGTGCGAAGGCTTGGAGCAGCGCCATTACTACAGTGGGGCTCTCCGAAATTTTGTCGGTTTCAATGGGCTCGTAGCCATCAAAACAAAGCTTGGGTGCCTTCGGCATCACGTTCTGGGAGGACCCCGCCGTCTCGGCGGTAACAGGGTCTGGTACGACCTCTGTCTCTACAACAGTAGCAGAGAGCTCAGTGGGGATCACATCATCAGACCTCATATCCTTCTTTTGAGCTCGAGCCTCTTTCAGCTCATCGACAGTAGGGGAAAGCCTGGGTCGAGGAGCCATCACCTTCTTGATGATAGCCACAAGGGGCTCGTTATCCACTGCGACGGGGTCGGTACCAAGAGCCTCGGCTTCCAGATCAACAACCTTGCGGTGGCCCATGTCTTCTTCCGGATGGACGGCAGAGGGCTTGGCTGGATGCTCGGAGGAGGCTTCGACTGGAGCTGGACGAGAGCCTAGGGTATGAGTATACGATGAAGTATACCCAAGCAGAGTTGGCGCCGACCGTCATTCACTCAGAAGCTCAAAGACCCTCTTAACTTTGTCCGCATTGGCCTAAAGCTTCAAGTTACCGACGAGCTCAACGTCTGCAAAAGAAAACACAAGGTTAGAAGATTTCAGCAGATGGGTCAAATGCAATCAAAGGAGCAATGCTTACCAGGGCCCTGCCGGAACGACATGGTAAACTGGCTGGTCGGGGTGAAAAATTTGCCGGACACTATCATTATGTCATCGGCATATTTGTTTGAGTCTGGCAGGTCAACAATGAGGCCGGACTGGGAAGGCCTCCGGCCAAGATAGTATTTCTTCGACTTCTTGTTGAAGCCGACCATGTAACTATCGAAGATGTCTGAAAAGCTGAGTCAGTCCACCTCCCCAAGGGTGTCGTTCAGCCTCACCACCCCCATCATGATCCGAAAGGTGTTCACCGTCACTTGGGACAATGTGAGGTGAAACTCGCCAAAAAAGCGAGTTAGAAAAGGGATGGAAGGGGAACCGAACTCCCCCTTCCACCACAGCAAGTATTGGAACATGAACATGCTCCGGCCCCGGCTTCGTATCACCGAGGGGAGCAAGCATAATGTTGACGTCGACAGGAACCTCGTACTCTTTTATGAATTCCAGGATATCGGTTGGACTATCCAGCAGTTGCTGAAACTTGTCAGACTGCTTCTTTGGTGCCATTGTTGGATCTGAAAGAACACAAACAAGTACGGCACCATTAGTCGGTCTGACATCAACCTATGCGGTTAAGCAAAGGAAGGCTCTTGGCTTGGCCTTCAACCATCAGCCAAGAACAATTCGGCTTGACCAAGAACAGGTTGAAGGTGTTCATCCTCATCCATAGAGGCCAGAAACTTCCAACCACCACAGATGCCTTGGGAGGTGAATCCCAAGGCCAAAATGTCACTAAATCAACGTGAGATCGAAGAGAAGTTAAATGTCCACAAAAGTAGCAAGAAATTAGTACTTGATCGCAAAAACTTCTCGGAAAAGCTTGGAAAAAAGTTCACCGGAGTCTGTTCGCACGGTGGCCGGAAATCGCCTCTGCGGTGGCCAGAAATCACCTGAAGATCGAAGACTGGAACAAACGGAAGAAAGCTGGAGCCCTAAGAGAGTACTTATAGTGGTGACCTGGGTGGGAAACCGGATGACCGGCCCAGCCGGTAAAAATGTGTAAACCATCATTACTGCTGCATCGATAATTGCACCGACGCCGCCAAGTGGACTCCGCATGCGCGCTGTTCCATCCACTGCAGCGCCAGCCAATGATATCACGCCACATGGAAAGAACAACTGTCATTCCAGGCGCGTGCTGGCCATCGGGATTGACAGCTATTGACGTGACATCTTAGCAGATGCACCATCAACACACAATGCGACACGTCATCAAATTCAAATTGACGGTTGAATAAAGTTGTTAGAGGTCCAAGTTCCAAGACACTCAAGTGGTCCGACGCTATTATTCTTCGGCACCAGCATATCTCTTCGGCACTAAGTCAACCTGCTTCGGCCAATATGCCCTGGCCAAAGGGGTTTAGAGGCTATTGTTGGGGGCCGAACCAAAGAGAGGCCAGAGCCACAACCTCCTCTGGGAGGATCAGAACAAAGGCCAGAGATAAGATGACCGAGTATAGGCAGGGCCGATGAAAGGGGCTCCCTGAGGGGCTCTTTTCAGCATCAAGCTCACAGTCCAGAGACGGCTCCTCGCTGACAGTGCATCAGTAGCCGAATAGATCGTGGCCGACGGAGAGAGCTCTCTGGGGCTCGCTTCGTCACTGAAGCCTCACAGTCCAGGGACATCTCCCTGCCAACAACACATCAACGCCGAAGGGTTCTCCTTTGGTAGAATAGGACAAACAACCTCGACTGCAGGGAAGATTCCCTTTGGGGACAGTATCCTGGATTCTGCGATGATGACAGACACACGTTTGACACAGAGATCAGCTTTTCCCTGATTCCCGCAGCACGTCAGACATACTTTTCAGCTTTTCTGCCTCCCAATGCTGTCGGGTGGCGCCGCCTGACACTGTCAGAGGCCGACCTATCGGTCGGTCCTTCAGGCGCGTAGATGGGACAGACGCATTGTCCGATAGTGTAGAAGGACAGCTCACTCGCGCCAAAGCGCGTATCGCACACTCCCCAATGGTTCTATAAATAGAGGAGAGCATTCAATGTCTGAGGTACACACTCTCTCACCTAGCCAAAGTTCTGTAAAATTGCTTTCTCTCTCTCTCTAAACCCTTACTGACTTAGCCATCAGAGGGTTCACCGACGACATCTTCCGGTAGCCTAACATATTCTCTTTTGCAGCACAACTCAGCCCATCTCCACCGCTAGCAGTTTGGGAACCACCGCAAGAAAGGCTTACCCCCCAACAAAAAGAAATATCATTACAACAATACTTGACTTGGGATATGTTAAGCTCACCACCTTCATATTCCTTATTGGTAGAATATCTTGTTAAAGAGAGTGTGTGTGATATATTGAGAAAAGATAAATTTGAATTGTGATAAGCTATACCACCTCTTATTCATACTTGGTAGAATATATACTTTAGAGAGTGTGTGTTTAATAAAATGAGAAGACATAATCTTGGCATGAGTTGAATTTAGAACATCTCACACGCTTACATTGGTATATTTCTCTTGAGAACGTATTTTGCATGCCATAGATTTCTCACTACATGTGCTTCAAAGATAATACCAAACTACATGTGCTAAAAACTCTACATAGTGGACTGATTTGCTTTACATCATATATCTCTCGTGTTACCTGATATATCACTTATTTAGAGAGATTTGTTGTAGTCACTATATTTATAGTTTGGACATTTGCAAATCTTGTAGTTAACTTCCTTGAGTTTACATTTGGCACATCTTGTTAAAGGGTAGTTGTTATATTGTGTTTCACTGTTTATATTTCTTACTGACACTCGATATGTTTGATGAGTTTGTTACATGTGTAGTAAGATAAAGGATTAACCAAGGATCCGGTTTACATCCTACCTTGAAACTTTCACTGAACAAGATTTTGCAAAGGAGGATAGCTTGAAGAAAAGACTAGCTTGAGACAGAAGCTTCCGCATTTACAAAATTTGGGCCAAGCACATTTTATATATTAGTCTCACTTGTCTTTGAGCTTTTGTTGTATAAAACATATCTTGTAGTAGGAATTTCAGTTGTATTCTGTATTAGATAAGACATTGGCAACTTGAGCATTTAGGTGATACTTTTACATAAGTATCCACCTAAACTTTCTGAGCTTCATTCATTGAGCCATACAGTTATAGAATCCGAGAGTACTCCCCCGTACTACTCGTTGCACTCTCTTGAGCGTTATTGATTTTTGTCCGTTGAGAGTGTTCTGACAGGGTGTGTGGTTTTCACTGTACCACATCACTTGGTCTTCTATTATTTGCCATACATTGTAGCACGAGCACAAATACGTACCTCAGTGAGATTCGAGCTTATATCCATTGTGTAGTCTTTCAGTTGGGAAAGGGCTAACGCCCTCGGGTAGAGTTCTTAGTGTGTATATGCACTAGGCTTTTCTTTGTTGACCTTTACAGTGTACCCCCATAAACCTATACCTCGCGTTGGTATAGTCAGGACTTGAGTTTGTCCCGGGAATCTGTGCTTTGCGGGGCACAGTCAGAGTTTGCATTTAGCATGCAAATCTATGCTTTGCGGAGCATAGTTAGGCTTGGTGTTAGTCTGGGTGAGTGAATCTCGGCGCAAGGGGGGTCGGGAAGATAGAGGTTGCGTGTACTCTATTGGTGAGATTACCTTAGTCTGAAGGAGTAGGCTAGGAAGAGAGATTCGTGTTTATCTTTGTAAGTGATTATATAGTGGATACCGGGGTGCTCCCAAAAGGAACCACCCCGAAGAGTGGACTAAGCGATTGCTGAACCACTATAAAAATTACTGTGTCACCTCTCTCTTTCTCTTATCTCTTCTTTACTCACCTTGCTTACTATGTGTTTACATTTATCTAACTCACTAACACGCTTGTTTGTGGTTGTAATTTAAAAAGAATTAAAAAGGTCGTAAATATCAAAATACTTATTTACCCCCTCTAGGTTTCTATCAGTATGTTTACACGTGAGATATTCACAACATATGCATATAAGGCCACTAATACCCTTCTTATGTCCAAAGACTAACATGCCTCACAAAACTAGTCTCATACACAAACAAACCTTAAATAACCCAAGAAAAATCCACAATCTATGCAACTTTTTTTTGCAAAATCTATAGATCCGGTTGATATATCATACATACCAAAACATGAACTTGATCCATGAGTTTAATCCAAAAAATTGGTAGAAAGATGGAGAGATAGAGTCCATAAAAGCACAAGGATAGAAAGACTTAGCAAAGGATTCAAGCCACAAAGGATCCTTGCACCACAACTTCCAAATCTCCTTCAATCTTGAAAGTCCAATAATGGAGGTTTCTCTCTCACTCTAGGGCTTTCTCTCAAGTGTATAACACCTAATGGAGGCCAAAAACGATTTAGAATAACCCTAATATGGATTAGGGGATAATCGTGAATCAAAATTCGGTACCTGAGGAATGCCCGATGTGCAAAGTCGAGAAAGAATCAGCGGATCATGTGCTGGCGGGATGCAAAGTGAGTAGTCAGATCTGGGACAGGGCAGTGTTATGGTGGGGGATGATCTGGGTATGTCCCCAGTCGGTGAGTGCTTGTTTTCAGTGGTGGTAGTTTACCCATAGGAAAGGAAAAGTGAGAAGGATCTGGAGACTTACATTTTTTGCAGTAATATGGTCTCTTTGGCTTGCAAGAAACGAATGTATCTTCAAGGAAGGTGAGGTTAACCAGGAAGCAATTTCCAATCTCGTCGAAGCAAGAACTGCGTCGTGGGAAAAAGCGGCATTAGATCTGGAACATTACCATCACTCAGACATCATAAGAGATTTGCAAGGTCTAATATCAGCTATCAATTCAAATTCGGGGAGACGACGCTCCAGAATCCAACGGCGTCTCAATCCTTAGAAGGATAATCAGTCGGGGGAGATCGAGATCAAGAGCAAGGCGGGCAGTTGGATCTCAGTCAGGTCATACCTAGAGGGTGCGGAGAAAGGGGTCCGGGGAGCGAAGGAAAGCTTGAAGAGTCAGAGTTGAAGTTTAAGGGCTAAGACGAGTTTGCGCGAGAGGCTGGCCGGAGTTTCAAAGCTAGGGGTGTAGTGGAGTCTCGCCAGAATTGAGTTTTCAGAGTTATCTGGAGTGGAGTCTAGGAGTTTCTGGGACCAAGGGGAAGGAATAATGGCTATGGCGTGGTGGCTGCAGTAGAGAAGATGTAATGTGGCATTAATGTGATGTTTAATGCATATGGTCAACACAGATGGCAGTTGGGGAATTTTCAAGGGCAGTTTCAAATTCGTATGAGTATTATTGGGTAGTTGTATTATATTGTGATATTATTGTAAATTAATGTTATTATCAATAAATATTTTTGCTTCCAAAAAAAAAATGGATTAGGGAGGTTATAAGTCGATTAGGATGAGAAAACCCGAGTTTACCCTTAAAAAAATTAAAACCATCGCGCGCTTTGTCCAGACAATCCCCACCTTTGTCCAGACGACCACCTTCGTCCGAACAGGACTCCCCCGTCGTTCAGACGACCAATGCCAAAAATCTATGAAAAAGTTTCTGCTCACTCGTCCGGACGAGAACCGACCATGGTCTAAATGAGTACCTCAGAAATGTTTCTAAACTTCAAAATTTGGCTTCCTAATCCTCCAAACTCAATTCCTAATACTTCCTTAACATTCTAAACATCAAATGAGCATCCTATGATCATTCTATGACCTTCCCCAAGCCCAAATACCACTTCACCTCAAAACCTCAAGGATTAATGATCATGTTACTTATCTACGTTAGCCTTAACTTCAAATTTTCACCTCAAACCAACCCAAGTCACCTCAAGATTCTTATACCATAATGCTTTCAACGATTATACCTCAAGGTTTAACCGGAACATTTTTATAAAATACATTAATTATTTATACGAAATAATTAAAAGAATTTATAATTGAGATTTTGAGGATACGGGTATTACATTGCCAATCTAGGACTTGATTCTTGAATTTTTCATTATGCTGCAACCACAAACACCCCTAAAAGACCCTATGTGTTTTCGACCTAGAGGCTTCTCTGATGATTAATTTCGAATCTTTCTCAAATAAACTTAATCGGAAATAAAAAAACTAAACTTTATAGAGAGTTTCAGTATGAATTTTTGCTTACCTCTCTTTGTTCCATCCTCTTCCTTTTGTCTTCATTCTTCTCTCCTCTCTGATTTTAGGATCCACCTTCCATTTTAGATTATTGAAGGGTAAGGTCTGATTAGACCTTTCACTTTCTATCATTTTGAGCGCACTTTTTTATTGTATTTATTATAACATTTAATGTGCCTTTATTGCTTCCAATAACTGAATTTTTGTTGTTATTTTTGATCTCTACCTTGTCACTTTTTACATAATATTCTGTCTAGAATATATTTAATGATTGAAATTTCTCATTTTAATTATTAAATAAGATCAGGACTTCTCATCCTAATCAATTCTTCATGCGAATCTTTCTCAGTCTAATTATCATACTTTTATTCAAAATATCTTGCCAACCATTTTGACTAATCTCTCATGCACATTGCACTTATGCCGCACTCAAATTGCTCTTGCAATATGCACTGTAACATATCTGTTGTCGTAAGACTATTCATCCCGTTCTTTTTTGTTCGGAGTGATATTCTTTATTCGAGAGATGTCTATTTTTGTTTGGAAACCATTATTCCTATGCGGGAAGGTGTATTCCTGCGCGGAATCAATA
>NMUG010008187.1:0-11743 GCA_002855965.1 Monotropa hypopitys | reverse complement strand
CTTAGAGAGAGAGAAGATAAAATTCCCTAGAACTTCTTTCTATCTATCTGAACAGAATTAGTTATCTGCCGTCCTTTTGAAACTGAATCTTTTCCTTTTTTATTCCTGCCCTAATTCTTCTCCTTCAAATTGCAAACAACTCCTTCAACTTTTACTTTTTAAGTTTTTCTCCTACACATAAAATTCAGACCACCAATTCCCGGAAATGTACATTATGAATTACCGGGAGTTCACTGCTTGGTCATCCAATCTTCTCTGTTCTTCCAGAACTTCACCCCTCTATTTTCGGAAATTGCTTCTCCACCTTTTCTTCTTGCATTGCTCTCCCAGGAATTCATGTATTGTTTTCCCGGGAATGTTATGCTCTGCTTGCATCCCTCTCTTGGCTTGAGGTCCTTTTCCGGTAATTGGCTCTTCATCTTCCGGAAGTTAACATGGTTTTTCATTTGTCTTCTGGTTCTCCTGCAAATTCTGAGTTGTTCTTCTGGGACTTCAGGTTGATGCACCTTCTTCTTGCTTCTCCAATTCCCGGTAACTTGGTGTGTTTTTCCGGAAATTCCTGTTCCTTTCCCTTTAAGATTTCTTCCCTTTTTTCTTGAATGTCCTCCAATTTAGTCTAACATACCAGAATCTACACAAACAGATGTTAAGCTTTCTTTTCATCATGACAATCCAATTTAGAATTTAACATTCAACTCACGCAATTAAGAAGCTCAAACACTGAAGTTATGTAAAAACTAGGGGATATGATGGCAATGATTTGCACATTTAAGTGCCAATCACCGACCGTCAGCACGTGTTTTGCAGCAGATGCCTGGTCGATTTCTAAGCGGAGACGTGCAGCATCTTCTTTGTTGAGGGGGTCGTGGATGACATTGATCATCGGGACTTCTTCCTCCGGTTGAATGGGACGTCTGGACCTCTGAGCCAGCTCCAGGAGCTTCTTCTGATCAACCCATTGGGCTAGGTGTCCTTGTTGCACCAGGAGCTCCAAGTACGACTTGAAGGGTTTGCACCCGGTCGTGAAATGTCTTTGCTCCTTATGATAGGTGCAGTGGATCCTCTTATCCTTCGTCTTGCCGGTCGTTCCGAGCTTGTGGTCCGGCCAGGTAAAGAAAGGCTGATTCTTGATGTGTTTGAGCAGGGCATAGATAGGCTCGGTGAAGACCGTTGTTTCAGCGGTAAACTCGTGGGCTTTTGGAGCCTTCGGGCCTCTTCTTCTCCCAGCTTCGACAATGTTGACTTGCCGCTGGCCTCCTACCGGTTGTGGTGATGGGAACTGCTGATCCGGACGCTGGGAGGCTCGCTCGGCAAGGAGATCCTCTAACTGGCAGAATTTTTCAACCCGGAGCATGAGATCGTCCATATCCTCCGACGGATGGAGGGTGATGTTAGCGAAGATCCGACTGCTGCTATCCAGTCCATTCTTGAAAGAAGAGGCGGCCACAGTTTGATCGCAGCCCTGGATTTCATTAAATAGCTCCCAGTACCTTTCGGTGTATTGCCGGAGGCTTTCATCCGGGCGCTTCCTGAGACTTATAAGAGCGTCGACCTGCTTGGTTTGTCGGCTTCTGGTGACAAACCTAGCCATGAAGGCTTTCTCAAGATCCCGGTAGCATGAAATGTTACGTGAAGGGAGCTTGTTAAACCATAGGGAGCCCAGAGTGTCAAGGCTGGTAGGGAATACCTTGCACATGATGGCATCGTCGGTTGTGTAGAGAGAGATGGTCTGCCGATAGTGAATAAGATGAGTGTAGGCGTCCGTCTTGGGGTCATACTTTGTGAACTTCGACAGGTTGAAGCCTACGGGGAGAGTTGCTAGCTCGATATCCGGAATGAAAGGGGAGAGGCTAAGCTGCCGGAGCCTAGCGTCGACGGATGCCCTCTGCTGAACGGCTCTCTTCTCAGGGCTGGCGGCCATCTGTCTCCGACGATAGTTCAGATGGTCCCTGAGGTCTCCACCTGGAGGAGGAGAATCATGATTCTTGAGATGCTTTCTCTTATGGCCAGAGGAGTCACCTGCTCCGCGACACCGGCCGGAGCGGTGATTGTCTCTTCGCCGGCAGTGCATGTGGCTTGCCTATGAGGTTTCCATGGGCTGCGAGCCCGGCGAAGCTGCTCTGACGGGGGGCAAATCTCTTTCAGTCGTGAGGGGAAGGGTCTCGCGAGATCTTCCGGAGCGAGAACTGGAAACAGCACTGTCGGAGGGTCGATGTCTGGGGGATCGGATACGACCGCCTCCCGACTGGCGCTGCCGGATGGGGGATCGACGGATCGCCTTTCCTTTATCCGCGCGGCCATGATCGTTTAGCCTTTCCGACCGCTCCGGATCCGACCACCTGATCGTGTGCTCTGAGTCGGCCTGCAGAGTTTCAGAGGGAACAGGAGGGCACAAGAGTGGAGTACTGGCGAGCCTCGCCAGCTGATCCTTGAGGAAGGCTATCTCCAAATCCTTCTGACGGGGCTGTTCAACAGGCTGCTGAGAGGTGGATAATAACAGAACCGGGAGAGGGTCTGCAGCAACAATGGTTGTCGAAGTAGGGGCAAAAGGCAATCGGCGATGGTGGTGGTCGCGAGAATCATCGACGGCCATGGTGGGAGGAAGGAACGCTGTAGAGAGGGATAGACTGTCAGTCACTTGAGTTTGGGAACCTGGTCCCCAGCGGAGTCACCAATTGTGGTGATTGAGAGTCCGGAGGACTCTTCGGATCCTTCGGGTTCTGGCCGGACGGTTGGGATAGATGAGCAGTCACCTATAAGAGAAAAGGGATCACCTGCTTGGCTCCTGCAACACAAAGGTCAGTGCTCACCGGTCGGCAGCGACCGAGAGGGGCCTTCGATGGCTAAGTCAACAACGGTAAGAGAGAGAAATTGTAAGCTGAAAGAGCGGTCGGATAGATACCAGAGTGTGGTCCCGTGAACAGTACTTTGACGGGGTATATATAGTTGTCCTGACTTGGCGCAAAATGTGCGAGTGTATGATGCACACGGGGGGGAGGCCAGGTGCTGACGTCAGCCCTATGATGTTGTTGGGCCGCTGAACCGACCCAAGTCACGTTAGCAGTTGTACGTCCGACCCGAGTGCCACCCGCCGGAGGTCATTGTTCCCTGTTGCTGCCGATGGTGGACCCCTCCGGCACAGGACCGTCCACCGGTGGAAGTTGTTCCTTCTCCCAGTGGGGAGTGGAGACGCTGGGCTTCCTTGATGTCCGGATGGGTATGCCGGAGGTTGAAGGAGACCGCATGGCCAGCCTAGCTTGGCTCCTTTGGGTGTCCGGTAAGTCTGCTCGAGATGGTGAAGGGCACATGACGAACCGCCGGTTCTGTCCTTCAGCCGTAGTAATTTGCCGGAGGTCCGTGAGGTTGACGGCCTTGGACTGCTCCGTGTTATGCCGGGGCAGGGTCCAGATTTGTCCGGTTGGTCCGGCTAAAAGGTTCCGACCCATGCCTGTTGAGGTCCGGCTACTACACAGCTCAAAGTAGGAAGAAGAGTTGTGCCAACAAGAGAACAAGACCGTTATCGTTTAGTGTAGGTGACCACATATTTCTGAAGATCATACCAAGATGAGGAATATCACGATTTTGAAAGAAAGGGAAATTAGTACCAAGATACATTGGACCGTTCGAGATTTTGGAGTGCATGGCTTATAGATTAGCATTACCACCACAGATTGATCGTATTCATAATGTATTTCATGTATTGATGTTCAAGAAGTATTTAGCATTGGTATGCATGTTATTAATTGGACTGACGTTACCTTGGACGAAGACACAACATATAAAGAGAAGCCGATTCAAATTCTAGACAGTGAGACGAGGATAAATAAAAAGAAGACTAATACCTTTGTCAAAGTTCTGTGGCAATATCGAAACTTGTCAAATTCTACTTGGGAACGTGAAGACGTTATAAAAAGGAATCATCCTCAACTTTTTGATTCAACAACCTAATTTTGAGAACAAATTTTATTAAAGGGGATAGGTTGTAATATCTCCAATTTTAATTAATTAAAAATAAATTCTTAATTAATTAAATATTTAAAGTATTAATTTTTTATTTAGATAATTAAATTTGGAAATGGTTGTGCATTATAAGTTACTATGAGGATAAGCTCAGGTAATCAATTTAACCATTTTACAATGTTGACTTTGACCAATATCCACTTTTGCCGAACCATCAATGTCCAGACCGTTCATTGACCATAGTGTGGGTAAACCGAACAATCAATTGTCCGGATCCTTCCTCACTGTATCCAAGAAACTAAATCATTCATTGACCAAACCTAGCATTTAGCAAATACTCTTGGGCTGAACCATTAAGATGTTGGTCAGATGATCTGCCAAATACCCTTTAGTCCGGACACCTTCTTAAATCGGAGCACCCATGTTAATCCTTGTTCAAAGTACATAACCTTAATCCTGGTGTTTCGCCGCAACCATTGTCTATATTCATTGTCGAGCAGGGTCTCTTTCATGCCGAGCTGCCAGTTGCTGTAGTCCAGATCTTGCTTCTTTGCCACAAAGAAGTATACCATACCGGATTCCATCATTTCAGTTTCAAACTTCTGCCTGGACAGCAAGTTAGGGTTCTTCTTGGCTACTTGCTTGGGAACTTCCTCCTTGCTCGGGTATAGCACTACCTTGACCTTGTTTGCAGAGATTCGATTCAAGTTGTTTGATGGATCCTCTTGGGTGGTAAGCCTTCAATTGGTGGATCCAAATGGCTAGAGGTGGTGCTTGGATGAATAACCTACAAAAGAGAGAAACGATAGGCTACCAGCAATGCTGCCAATGAACCCTCCAATCATAAAGCCAGTAAGTGTTTCTAGAGAGAGAGAGAGAGAGAGCAATTTGATAGAGTTTAGGCCTTGGAGAATGGTGCATCTCAAATATAGAATGCTCTCCTCCTTTTATAGAATCATTTGCGAGTGTCTAGTATGCACTTCGGCGTGAGTGAGCCCCTATCCTAGCACCCTGGGACAGTATGCCTGTACTATTTGTACACGTGGGTATGAGTGGCAGGGAGGAGTTAACAGCATTGGGCAGCTAGAAAGCTGAAAAGTGGACCGACATGTTGCATGAATCCTAGAAAGATGATTCTACTGTCAAGCGTGTGTCTGTCACGAGCAGGGAATCCGAGATGCTGTCTCTTAGGAGAATCTTCCCTATAGATGAGGATACATGTTTTTTGGCCGAAGAGACACCCTACGGTACCCTGCACTGTCGACCGGGACCTGTCCCTAGGTATAAACCTTACATGCCGAAGTGAGCCATGGGAGCCCCCTACCATCGGTTCTGCCTTGGTCGGCTGCTTGACCTCTACCAGATTAACTGGACCTCAGACCTGGTACTCAGAGCCCCGAGCTCCCTTCTTGGTTCGGCCCCCAACAATAGCCCTCAACCCCTTTGGCCGAGACATCTTGGCCAAAGTGGGTTGACTTGAAGCTGTAAAAAGGCATTGGTGTCGAAGAGGGGTGGACGGGCCAGGCCTTGATTCCCCTGGGGACTTGTGCCTCTAACAATTTAATAACCATCACTTTTTGAGTGTGATTATGTGTCACTTTCTACGCTTCTAGAGCCTCTATCGTGACGTCACTTCAACAAGTGTCAGTCCCAGCCATGATTATGCGCCTAGAGGGATAAGATGCCAGTCCATGTGGCGCATTGCCGTTGGTCATCCACGCGGCTAAGATGATAGGTCGTGCATGCGGAAGTCATTTGGTAGCATCGGTCCACTTTTTAATTAATTTTGTAATTAAAGTTGTCCCCTCACTTTTGGTCCGGTCGACTAGTCATGTGCCTTTTCTTGCCCAATGCCTGGGCTATATATATCCCTTCTAGGATTACAAGTTACACCATTTGCAACCCTACTAGAGCTCTGCTCCTCTCTGCCTTGGTGATTTCCGGCCACCGTCTGCATCGATTTTCGACAAAGCTTTTTGCAGTTTCTTTCTACTGATTTCTCTAGGTATGCCTCTTTATCCCTCGCAGTCTTTAGCCTTCTTATTTCTTCCATTGATTCAGGGCCTCTTCCCCTGATTTGGCCATGGGGTTGGCCTCCCAAGGCCTTTGAGGACGCCTAAAAAGTCTAGCATCATTATTTCTGGGCATCATTCCTCCTGTCGATGGGGATGGAGCTTTGCTACCTTATTGACTGGTGGTTTGCCACCCACTAAATTATTTTCTTTTTGTGCTTCACCACCCAGGTAACTGTCGGACCGCCTAACGGTGCCTCCCTATTTGCTTCCTCAGGTTTCGCTATGGCTCCGAAGAAGCAATCCAACAACTTTCACCAATTATTGGCCTTAGAGTCGACCATTCGGGACTTTAGGGAAGAGTATGGTGTGCCGAACGACGTTTATCTTTCTCTGGCCTTGGTCAGTGATGTAGAATCGGGGCCATCACACATTCACCTAACTATTCCAGCCGTAGTTGAAGGTGGAGTTCGGTTTCCTTTTCACCTTATGCTGAGTCAGTTCTTCGTCCAACTATACCTCATGCTGTCCCAAGTGACGGTGAACATTTTTAGAATCATCATGGGGGTCATTCGGCTTAACGCTACCCTTCGGGAGAAGGAGATGATCTCCCTTGAGGACATCTTCGGGTGCTATCTACTAAGCTTTAACAAGAAATCCAGAAAATATTACTTCGGCAGGAGGCCGAATCAAACTGGTCTGATTGCCGACCTGACAGATTCCGAAAAGTACGTTGACAAATGTATGATCATCTCTTGTGAATTCAACTCCTTGGGGGGGGGCTTCCAGGTTCCCTTTAAGCCCAGTGCTCCATGTAAGCCTTTGCCTTCTCACTCTGGTCGTCAGTCATATGAAGCGTTGCTGAGTTGTGTTTTATTTTGTAGAATTCGGTATTATCAGCAGCCTGAGATTCTAGGTCGACTCAAATAGAATCAAGAAGGTATCTGAGCTTCCCACGTCTAGATGTTCGGCCCCCACTTTGCTCGAGTATATGCCCACGCATACTTATACCTTGGAATCCCTACAATCTTCGATTGATAGCACTGAAGAATAATAAGAGGAGATGGCCACCAGAAGAAGGTCGAAGAACATTGATGTCGACATGTTTAGCCATCCCCCATCGATGCCGAACTGCTCATGGCCATTACTAGAGAGAGGCTAGCTCCTAGGACGACTCCTACTATGGACGAGCTGAAGTAGCTCGTACCAAGAAGAGGGCAAGACAAGTTGAGGAGATGCCTGTCACTCTGGCTGCCACTGCTACTGGGACTTCGGAGTCCTCCTAGCCGACTGTTGGTGGAGATTCTGCCATGGTGCCGAAGTGGACCCCTGCCCTTCGGTATGACGGGTATGAACCTGTGGCCACTGATGCAGTGGGAGAGAGCCCAGTTGTGCCCATGGATCTTGCCCAAGATTTTACGCTGCTGAAGGATGTAGAGGCGCTCCCCCTCGGCCCAAGAACCTACTTCTATCGCATGATGTACCACGCCAGTCAGGTATGGTCCCTCTATTCGGCCGTTTTTATTTTATCTTTATCTTCGGATTTGAGTTGATAATTTATTGTATTGGCAGATGATGACCACCAGCGTTGGTGTGGATCGGCGCATTGTTGAACTGTTGATCGCCTCTCGCTTTGCTCGGAAGGCCAATGAGGAGAGCCAAAAGAAGTTGGAGGAGGCCAAAACTCTTCCATAGAGCTAGCCGAGAAGACCAAGACCCTTGAAGTCAGCATTCATTTCAAGAATGTAGAAATTGTTTGATGTAGAGATCCAACTACTGAGGGACGAGTCTGAGAAGGCCAGTGTCGATCTGGAAGAGGCCAACAAAAGAATGGATGGTCTTGAGGATGAGTTCTTCAACAAGAGTTTTGATGAGGCTGAGGCCGAGTACACCAGCCAGGTTGCCCGTGTCAAGGACTTGCTTTTTCAGAAGGGCTAGGTCTGCAGCCTTGTTTCTACTGGAGTGAAGGATGATGCCGAGTCAATTGGGGTCATTCCTCTCATGACTTCATCTATTGGTAGGGCTTGGCTTATTACGTCGGTGGCTCCGGCATCTGGAGGGAAGGCTGCTGCTGGGGCCGATCCTGCTATTTCTAGATCCTTATGAGCTTCTTTAGCTTTTTGTTGTATTTCTTTTGGTTTGGGTCGATTTCTGGATGGACCTTTGTATTTTTGGAAGAACTTTTGAATTTTGTGAAGTTATTTATTTTGGCACACTTGTCTGTTTACAACTTATTTTGTACCGTCCCTCTCCCCCTAGCCGAGGATGGGGTTCTGATGAAAGGAACTTCGGTCCTTGGCTTGTCGGCTTTTCATGCTTCTGTGATTTGCAAAACATTTTTGCATTTATTTCTACAATACCACTGAATCGATGCTTGCACATTTTATAGATGAATGCCAATTGTACTACTTCGACAATACCACCGAATAGCTACATATGCATTTTATAGATGAATGGCAAATATGCTGCTTCGGCAATACCATCGAACAGCTTCTTGCACGTTTTATAGATGAACGACAACTGTGCTGTTTTGGAAATACCACCGAACAGCTGCATACATGTTTTATAGATGAACGACAATTGTTCTACTTTGGTAATACCACCGAACAACTACTTGTATGTTTTATAGATGAACGACAGTTGTGCTATTTTGGAAATACCATTGAACATCTACTTGCATGTTTTATAGATGAACGACAACTGTATTGCTTCGGCAATACCACCGAACAGCTGCTTGTACATTTTATAGATGACAACAACTGTGTTGCTTCGGCAATATCACTGAACAGATGCTTGCGCATTTTATAAATCAACGTCAACTATGCTGCTTCGGCAATACCACCGAACAGTTGCTTGCATGTTTTGTAAATGAACGACAACTATGCTACTTCGGCAATACCACCAAATAGATGCTTGTGCATTTTATATATGAACGGAAACTATGCTGCTTCGGTAATAGCACCGAACAGAAAGATAGACAATTTCTTAAATATGGAAAATTATAAAGACCATTTAATTGATAAGAAAGGGCCCTAGTCCATAGTACAATTTGCTTAGTGATAATATCTCCTCAGAATAGTTGTGTTCTACGGTCTTGGTATCGATACGCCATCCAACCCTTTGAGCCTATAAGCCCCGGTCCCTGCCTGGACGGTCACTCTGTACGTCCCTTCCTAGTTGGGACTGAGCTTGTCGTCTGTACTTTTCTTCTTGTTCCCAACTACATTTCACAGAACGAGGTCATATGTTTTGAAGTTCTTGGGCCAAATCGTTCGGGAGAAATTCCTTTCTATCCCTTGTTGGCATGCTGCTAGTCTGATCCGAGCTGAGTCTCGTCTCTCTTTGGTCAGGTCCAGATCTTTTTGTATTGTTGCATCGTTGGAGGCCTCGTTAAATGCCTCAGTTTAGATGGTTGGCGTCCCGGCTTCTAGTGGTATGATTGCTTCCATGTTGAAGGCTAGTGAAAATTGGGTTTGTCCTATGGAGCACCGAGGAGTCATTCGGTAGGCCCATAGGATGCTAGGAAGCTCTTCGGTCCATTTTCCCTTTACCGCCTGGAGTCTTCTCTTGATTCCACTGCATATTATTTTGTTTTAAGGTTCGGCATGTCCATTGCCTTGGGAGTAATGAGGGGTTGAGTTGTAGAATTTTATTCTGTATTCGACATAGAAATTTGTGAAGAGATCCCCCACAAATTGAGTTCCATTGTTAGAAATGATGGCGTATGGGATGCCGAAACAAGAGACAATATTCTTCCAAGTAAACCTCTTCACGTCCTTGTCTTCTATAGTAACTAAAGGTTCGACCTCTACCCATTTGGAGAAGTAGTTTGTCGCAGTGATAAGAAATTTGAATCCACCTAGTGCTGTAGGGAGCTTGCTGACGATGTCCAAGCCCTACTGAGTAAAAGGCCATGGACTGGTCAAAGGAGTAAGTTCTTCAACAAGATCACTTATAATTGGAGAGAACCTTTGGTAGGCATTGCACTTCCTTGCGATCTCTTTCCCGTTTTCTATCATCTTCGGGCACCAATAGCCCTGAGAGATAGCTCTGTGTGCAAGTGACCTTCCCCTTTGTGGGTGCCACAACTGCCAACATGGAGCTCCTGCAACACCCCATCCACTAATGTTGGATGTACGCACAGGAGGTATGGCCCAAAAAATGATCATCTATAGAGCTTGGATTTTGGGCATAACTAGAACTGTGTCGACTTGTGAACTATACGGTGGGCCTTTCTCTTGTCCTCTGGTAATGAACCGTCCTTTAGAAAGGAAATGATAGGGTCCATCCACCTTGGACCTTAGCTGATGAAGTAGATCGTAGCTTGCTTCAACGGGTCTATGCTAGGTTGGTCCATGATCTGGATGTTGATTGTCCTCTACTCCTTGAATTCTACTAGTGAGGCTATCCCTGCAAGAGCGTCGGTATGAGCATTTTGCTCCATGTTGACCTACTGGATCTGGATCTATCTGAATAGCCCCAGCTTTTCCCTTGCTTTCTAGACATATCTTCCCATCCGCTCATCTCGGCACTCATAGTCACCATTGATTTGGTTTACTATAAGCTGAGAGTCACTGTAAACTGCAAGGCTCTGGATCCCCAATTCTTTGGCTGCTTTGAGTCCAGCAAATAGAGATTTGTACTCAGCTTTGTTGTTGGAAGCACTGAAGTTGAGCCAAAGAAAATTCTCCTGAATGACATCCTCTGGTGAAACGAGTACTACTCCGGTCCCATTTCCTCGGCAGTTTGAAGCATCGTCCACGAACAGCCTCCAAGATTTTCTATTTGGTGATTGATGTGGTTGGGCTTGAGTTGCGTGGTTTTCTTTGGTTCGAGACTCCTCAGGCCAAGGGAAGTACTCAGCAATGAAGTCGATAAGGATCTGGACCTTGATGGTCGTCCTGGGTTGGAATTTGATGTCAAAGTTGGCAAGCTCAACGGCCCATTTGGTTATTCGGTCGGAGAGGTCGGCACGTCTTAGTAGTGACTGAAGAGGAAACTCGATCAAGACGACAATGGTGTGTGTCTGAAAGTAAGGTGAAAGTTTCCTTGAAGTAATAACCAAGGTATATACAAGTTTTTCCAAGGAAAGGTACCTGGTTTCTGCACTGATGAGAGACTTGCTTGAAAAGTAGACCAAGAGTTGTTTGTTTCCTTTTTGTCGAACCAATGTCGAGCTCACGGCATGTGGCATTATGGCCAAGTAAAAGAACAACTCTTCCCCCTCCACTGTTTTGAAAAGAAGAGGAACCAAAGAGAGATAATCTTTGAGGTAGCCGAGGGCTTCTTTGCACTGATCGATCCAATCGAAATGTCGTCGACTATTATTTCTCAAGACTTCGTAGAATGGTAGGCACTTTTCTAAGGATCGACTGATGAATTGATTTAGAGTTGCCGACATTCCTGCTAGCTTCTGTACATCCTATAGGGTTCTTAGATCTTCTATCCTTTGGATGGCCGAGATTTGGAAAGGGTTGGCATGATGTAGACAGAATAGCTGAAGAGTACTTACGAGGAGATGCACCTCGAAGACGTGGAGCCTCACTAAAGGCATATAGAAAAAGGCATTTCCCGAGATGAATGCCTTAGCTCGGCCGTCTAGACTACCATCCGTTCTTTTCATTTCATAAGCTCGACACTGCCTGTTTCATCTCGGCTCTACCTGTTCCTGTTCGACATCTATTTGGAGTTTTCTGGGTCCAACCCACTTGTATTTTGGGCTTCTAACTTTGTCTATTATTTTGGTCTGATCTATTTTTAGGGCATTATTA
>NMUG010008186.1:0-11744 GCA_002855965.1 Monotropa hypopitys | reverse complement strand
CCAGAGATGGTTCCCATGGAAGAACATATGGCCGCCCGCCGAACTATAGAGCATCTGTAGTCCTTGGTCGAAACTCTGAAGGCACAAATCCAAGCTCCCATAACCTCACCATATGTCGGAGCTGAAGCTCAAGCTACAACGCCAATCAACACTGGGGCAGTTTATGCCCCATCTTCGGCCAATCCTACTACTTCACCCGGAGTAATACCCATATTACCTACCGGGAATTTCCCTATGTATCCAACATCCACTCAGCCCATACTCCCAGTCCAACCGACCATAATCCCAACACTGCCGATATTGCCACAACATCAAGATGATTTGGAAAGTCACCCATATGACACGGCTGAAAGAAAAGAAATCGATGATCATCTGAGCCATAAGATCCAACAACTTGAGGAGTCTCTGAAATCCTTGCAAGGGCCCAATGCCTACACCCCAACTAGATTTGAGGACCTATGTTTTTACCCACGGATGCAACTTCCATCTAAATTCAAAATACCAAAATTCTCAAAGTACGATGGAACGGGGGAATCCATGACGCATTTACGCCTCTACGCTGGAGCACTTTGCAGTTATCCTAATCTGGAGAAGTTATTGATGCATCTCTTTCAGCACAGTTTAACTGGGGCAACCGCCCATTGGTTCATCCGATTGGACCTAAAACAAATCCAATCTTGGACGGAACTATCCCAGAGGTTCGTCCGACAATACCAGCATAATGAAGAAATGGCAATTGATCGCCTGTTCCTGATCCGTATGAAACAGGAACCAGAGGAGTCATTTCGCAAATATGCTCTGAGATGGAAGAATCATGCTTCCCGAGTGGAACCACCACTAGTAGATTCAAAATATGTGCACATGTTCATTCAAACATGCAAAGGAATCTACTACGAAAAGTTCTGCACCTCCATCAGAAGATCTTTCAATGAGATTATCCAACAGGGGGAAATGATAGAAGACGGGATCCAAACTGGAAAAATCATCAACCCCTATACCGAATCAGGGTCATCCCCACAAACCAAGAAGTTTCCACAGAAAAATCCCAAAGAATCAGAAGTTTCTGTCATCATGCCCGTGTCATATCAAAACAACCCATTTCCGTCTCCACCCAGATTCCAACCACTTCCTCCCCCAAATTTCCAGAATCCATATACACCACCTCCATACTATCCTCTTCCGAGACCATATCGACCACCAAGTCAGGCTTACCAAACAACACCATTTCCCTCACCACAAAATACCCCTGCAAGAAATCCAACCTCTTATAACTGGAGAAATAACAGAATTTTCACACCATTAGCCATCCCAATGGCTGAAGTCTACCAGCGGCTGATCTCTTCTGGGCATTCGACTCCTATATCCGCTCGTCCACCGCCAAATTCTCTTCCAGCAAATTTCCGAGCTGATCTCCAATGTGCTTATCATTCAAATCAAACAAGACATGAAACGGAAATGTGTCGAAGCTTGAAGCATAAGGTACAGGACCTTATTGACGCTAGGGAGGTCAACTTAGAAGATGTCCGTACTCCACCAAATGTCACTACCAACCCTTTGCCAAATCATCAAGGAATCAACATGATAATTGAAGATGCGGATAACTTGGACCCGCGATGCTTGATTGGTCTTCCCGGAATAATAATCCGAACCAAAAAGAACCCTTTCGTCAAAGAATCCATCATAACTATGATTGGATACGAACGTCATCGATTTCCAAAGAAGTCCGTCACTCTGCCAGCACGACCAAAAGCAATTCTGCCGAAATCTCTTCCAGTAAAAAGATTTAACACGCAAAAAGTACCCTTCGACTATTCCAAGATGAACAAGAAGATTTGCAAACTTGAAGGCATTCTCAAAGTTCGTAGGACTTGTATCGAGAAGGCACAAAGAAAGGAAAAGAAGTACGCAAAGCTCCCAGAATCAGAACTGATAGAATTCGTCAAGATAATGAGAGACGATATGCATGAAGTCATCCCGTCAGAATTCTCCAGAAACACGCGAATCGTGGCCCAGTGTTTATATCAGAACGGTTTCAAAAGAGGGAAAGGCCTAGGGGCCAACCTCCAAGGGGAAATTGAACCAAGAAAATACCTTCCCCAAAACATATTTTCGGGTTGGGTTATCACCCGACATGGGAGGAAGAAAAACAAATAGCTATCTTCAAGAAAAGTTCCAGAGATCAGATCATGCCCATCCCACATATCCGGGCAAGTTTCATATCAACCGGCTTTGTCCAAAAAGAAAGCAAAAGAGAAGAGCTTATCGTCGGCTGTTCAATTCCTAGTTTGCTCTTCCAGGAAGAAGATGATCCGGTGGAGGGACTTATCAGACTATTTGAGGATCTTCAGATTGCTGTTGTCAGCTCTCCTCCGCACAACGGGAGTTCTGGCAAATCATCAGAATCAATTCGTCTTGCCTACCCAGGAGAAAGGTTGGCCAACTGAATCTCACAGCCAGTGAAAAGGGCTCGCAAGTTTTGGTAACCTGTTACCAAAAGATAATAAAATGGCTTTTTTGACGTTGTCTAAAATTTTCATTTGAAGTATTAACGAATGGATTTATGTATGAATGTCTTCTTTCTAATGTTTTGCAAATGGTTCGAATAAAGCACGTACGTATTTTGTTCATTTATCTCTCTCTGTTAACAAATGATGAACTGAAATGGTAAATCAAAAATCTTTTTCAGGGACCCAAAAATTTGTCTTTTCGATTCAAGCGACAAAATGATCTTAGCACATACAGAATATGATTTCAACGTCGAACTAAACTTTGACTCATTGGGGGTCGAAATTGACATTTGCACGGGGGATGAGGTTCCGGAAGAAATCCAAGAAATGATAGAAAGGCACGAAAATAGATAAACCCCCAATGTCGAGGAAAAAGAAACCATTAATTTGGGGACTGAAGAGACACCACGGTAAGTAAAGATCGGAGCTCATTTAGACAAGCATGAAAGAAGAGAACTCATCGAAATTCTCAAGTCATACGAGGATGTTTTTGCTTGGTCTTATGAGGACATGCCAGGTTTAAACACATCGATCGTAGAACATTGACTTCCAATCGATCCAGTCATGAGACCCATCAAGCAGAAATTATGAAGACTCCGACCTGAATGGAGTCTCAAAATCAAAGATGAAGTCATCAAAAAGTTCAATGCGGGATTTCTCCGAGTAGTACAATATCCTGAATGGCTGGCAAACGTAGTTCCAGTCCCGAAGAAAGATGGGAAGGTCCGAATGTGCATTGACTACAGAGATCTCAACAAGGCGAGCCCAAAAGATGATTTTCCATTGCCATACATAGACGTTCTCGTTGACAACACAGCGGGTCACGAAATGTTCTCATTCATGGATGCATTCTCAGGCTACAATCAGATTCGGGTAGCGCCAGAGGACCAAGAGAAGACAGCATTTCTCACACCCTAGGGAGTCTTCTGTTATCAAGTCATGCCATTTGGACTGAAAAATGCGGGAGCGACATATCAAAAAACAATGGTGACACTTTTCCATGACATGATGCATAACAAAGTGGAAATATATGTGGACGACATGATTGTAAAATCTCGCCAACGACAAGGGCACCTCATAAACCTGAAACAGGTATTCGAAAGATTATGAAAGTACCAACTAAAGATGAATCCAGCAAAATGCGCCTTCGGAGTAACGTCCGGCAAATTGTTAGGGTTCATAGTTAGTAAAATGGGTATTGAGGTCGATACTACGAAGGTCCAAGCCATTCGAAACATGTCGAAGCCTCAGGGAATCAAAGAAGTTCGGTCCTTCTTCGGGAAGTTAAATTTCATAAGTCGATTCATATCCCAAATGACACAAGTTTGCGATCCTATTTATCGACTTTTGCGAAAACAATGAACCCCAAGAATGGACGGACGACTGTCAAGAAGCCTTCGAGAAGATTCAACATTATCTACTCAGTCCTTCGATTCTGATCTCGCCAAAACCAGAAAAGCCACTTTTCATGTACCTGACTGTGCTAGAAAACTCGATGGGGTGCATGTTGGGGCAACAATCTGAAGACGGTCATAAGGAGCAAGCCATTTATTATTTGAGCAAGAAATTTATGGCCTATGAAAACAATTATTCGGCTTTAGAAAAAACATGTTGCGCGTTAGCCTGGGCTGCTCACCGACTCAGGCATTATATGATTCATCACACAACGTACCTCATCTTTCAGATGGACCCTTTAAAATATCTGTTTGAAAAGCCAGCCCTCTCTAGCCGCATTACAAGATGGCATATGATCTTGTCAGAATTTGATATCGTCTTCGCCACACAAAAATCGGTTAAGGGAAGTGTCATCGCAGATTATTTGGCAAAACATCCACTGGAAGATGGACAACCCATGGAACCATCATTCCCCGATGAAGAGATTTTCTTCTCCCAAATAAATGAGAAGAGCATCGCACCAAAATGGAAACCATTTTTTGATGGGGCCTGTAATTTCAAAGGAGTCGGAGTCGGAGCAGTTCTGATATCTGCCGAAGGAATTCATTTGTCGGCTGCAGCCAAATTATTGTTCGGAGAAGACTCTGTCATTACCAACAACATGGCAGAATATGAAGCTTGTATTCTGGGATTACATATGGCCCTTGAATATGAAATTTTTGAAATAACTGTCTATGGAGATTCAGATTTGATCATCCAACAGAGTAATGAAACGTTCCAGACCAAAGACCCCAAGCTGATTCCTTATCACCAAAAGGTCAAGGAGTTGTGCGCAAAATTCAAGGAGATTACGTTTCTTCACATACCGCAAACAGAAAATTCATTCGCCGATGCTTTCGCTACACTCGCCGCTGCCATCCATTTTGTAGATGAAGAAAAGGTTCCCGCCATTCAAATTGAGGTCAGGGACTCCCCTGCTTACTCTGCATCGATTTCCGAAGAAGAAGACAAACAACCATGGTACATGGATATAAAGCGATACATGCAGACTGGGGCATTCCCCGAAAGAGCCATTTTAAATGATCAGCGTACCATTCGAAGACTGGCAGCACAATTCTTCCTGTATGGCGAAGTCCTGTTCAAGAGGTCAATGCATGGGCCCTTATGATGTATAGACAATGTTATGGCCAACAAGATGATGACGGAAGTACATGAAGGGACTTGTGGACCTCATATGAGTGGACACGCTCTATCCAGAAAAATCCTTCGCATGAGTTATTTCTGGATGACTATGGAGACTGATTGCATAAAATACGTGAAAGAGTGCCACAAGTGCCAGATTCACGGAGACATCCTGTGTGCACCGCCAAAGGAACTTCAAGTCATGGTCTTAGCATGGCCTTTTTCAGCCTGGGGCATCGACATAATCGGGGCTATTCATCCAAAGCATCAAACGGTTATCAGTTGATTCTAGTGGCGATTTATTACTTCACTAAATGGGTGGAGGATGCATCTTTCTCACACGTCACGGAGCGAGTCGTCACCCGATTTATCAGAAACAACATTATCTGTCGCTATGGTGCACCAGAAACTCTAGTAACTGACAATGCCAAAAACCTCAATGGTTCAGATTTTGTGTGAACAGTTCAACATCAGCCATCAAAATTCCACCATTTATCGCCCACAGATGAATGGGGAAGTAGAAGCAGCTAATAAGAATATCAAGCAGATTATTCGAAAAATGAGATACTCATCGAGATTGGCATGAAAAGTTGCCATATGCCCTCATGGCATATCGAACAATTGCTCGGACCTCGACTGGGGCAACACCGTACTCTTTGGTATATGGATATGAAGTTGTTCTCCCGTCTGAAATTCAGATCCCCTCATTAAGAGTCATGATAGAAGCCGCAACCGAAGATACAGAATGGACGAAGGCGCGCTACGACCAATTAAGCCTCATTGACGAAAAACGATTGGCCGCCGTTTATCATTCTTAAAACTATCAAAGAAGAATTGCCTGAAGCTTCAACAAGCACGTACGTCCAAGAGTATTCCGAGAAGGCGATCTGGTCTTAAAGAGAATGTTGCCAATACAAGAAGAGACCAAAGGAAAATTTGCTCCAAACTATCAGGGCCCATTCATAGTCTCCAAAGTACTGTCCGATGGCGCAATAGTCTTAACGGAAATGGATGGCCAGGAATGTCCTCAGCCTCTCAACGCTGATGTGCTCAAACGTTACTACGCCTAGGATAGGTGGGAAGTTGTAAAGAAAATACTGATCATAATTTCGATTTGACAAAAACATTTTCCTTTTTATCATGATGTTCTAATAAACTTTGAGCAAAAAAGCGCTATATTCCTCATTCTATGTCTAAATGTCTCTTCTATTCTTTGTTGAAAATGATCAAAATATATATATCAAAAGAATCATCAGCAAAAGATGTGATAATCAGCAAAGACCGTTAGCTCCTTGCTCCAAACAATAAAGGGGAGAATTCAAAAAAAAAATCCTTTCTAGTCTCTCATATTTTATTCTCTCAAAGCGCAATTGTAAGCTCAAAAGTTGTTAGAATTGTGATAAAAAGAATAATTGTTTGTTGAATCAAGAAAAACGATCCTTTTAAAAAAATAGAAAAAGAAAAATCCGGCGTGATCAAAACTTGAAAAGGGGTTACGGCAAAAATGGATGAACCCAGCACGGTCAAAACCCGAAAGGGGGCCGTGGCAAAAAGGGGAAAAACAAAAAAACCCAGCACGGTCAAAACCCAAAAGGGGGCCGTGGCAAAAAAGGAAAAAATAAAAAACCCAGCACGGTCAAAACCCGAAAGGGGGCCGTGGCAAAAAAAGGGAAAAACAAAAAAAAGCATAGCCAAAACCAGGAAAGGGGCCATGACGAAGAAAAATACGAGACTCCCAACCAATCATAAGACGGAACGGATAAAGTGGAAGAAAAAAGTTTCTGGATGAGAAGGATAAAACCACGACAACGAGCACATTTTTCAAGGATTATAGTCTGACCCTCGTCCTCTCAAGCGATGAAAATTGAATCACTCCAATCAGATGAGCCCAATACGGCGAAGTTGCGTTTCGGCTTATGCTAAGATCAGGGAGTCAGTTGGAAAGAAAGGACAAGTTGCGAGTCTTTTATTTTTCGGTCAATAAGTGAGTCTTATTTTCGAAATATATTTGTTGACTGATTTTAACAAATCTTATTTACGCATTGATGTTCGCATTTTTCTTAACAGAGAGGCTTAAATATTCATGAATATGTTATTGCCTGTTTGATTATTATGCGAAATGTGAAAAAGTTTATTCATATAGGACAATCCAAGCGTCAATACTTTCCAAATAAAAGTGAAAAACAACAAGGCGAACGAAGAGGTCGACGAATGGGAAAATACAATCAAGGAGAACCCCTCCTATGAGAAAAATTGTCAAGCAAGCGAAACAAAGCATGGAAAATTTCCTGATGACGATCCATGATCATATCAATGTGAGGGATACCAGTTCGGTCCATATCCAGCATCCTGTGCAACATACTCAAGAGCAGCTGAAGTCGTGCCATGTCAGGGTATCCATTTGGAAAAAGGTAGCCGAGGAAAGAAAAACTGGCACGTAAATCCTCAATATCCCTGAGATGAACACCTCTTTCCACATTCAATTCCTGTCGGACGTCACCTAAGGATGACCGTAAACCTTCCACTTTAGCAGCAATAGCAAGGCGAGAAGAAGTCAGAGTATCAATCTCTTCCCAAAATAAACTTCTTTGATATTCCAAGTCATCAATCTGAGTCCGAGCATCTCCGAAAGCACATTCGGAATGGGATAACTCACAGTGTAGCCAAGCCGTTTCGTCGAGATAAGTCTCACGAGCGTGGGAAAATTGTCCTAAAACTTCTTCCAATCCAGATAAAGTGCCAGTAGAACTCACAGAAGTCTGGGCATCATCAAGATCCCTCTCCAAAGAAGTCACTATCATCTCCAAGATCAATAGCCGTTGAGACATATCACCCAAATCTATCTGAAGAGAATCTCTCTCTTCCCTGGTACAAGAAAGCCGATGAATGGCACGATCCCGCTCCTGAGACAGTTGGATGCGCTGCGAGAAAAAAGAAGACATCTGGAGTGAATATTCCGAAATCTGCCTCGCCAAATAAGGTATCCATTCAGGCAAGAGAATCGGATCCAAAAGAACGGGGGAACTCGGAATGATCACTGCATCCCGATTGATTTCAGATTGCAACCAATCCAAATAGGCATCAGTAACTCCGGGAGTATCTGATATCTGAGAAACGGGAAGCCTTACTCGAGTATTCCAGAAAGCTGAAGCCTCCATAATGCGTGGGTGAGGTGACTGATCGGTAAAATCAAAAGAATACCTGATTCCCGGAGCAGATGAAAAGATGGAGGAATACCCTGTTGAAGTCCGAATTGCCTGATCATCCGGTAGCCAAAATAAGGAACAACCCCACAAAGCCCAACTAACGGAAGAAAGGACAAGCCTGACCCATGAACAGTCACTGCAAATTCTTGCGCACTGAAAGTCCCAATATCCCAAACAATGGTATCAGGAGTTATGCTTTCTAACACCATGACCAAAGCATCGAAATGTTGAGGGATGGATCGCAGTGAGAGATGTCGCTCGATCAAGAAAGGCAAAGGGGAAGTTACAAACCACCTGGGACGAGAGGAATGTCCTCGAAATAAATGGGCTGCCACCATACGAAAAGAATCTCGACCCCACAACAGACTTGCGGATCCTGTAGAAAATGATAAAGGGTCAAGCCTCTGAAAGTCTCTGCCAATATTACCGGAATTATGGATTGACCGTTGATTACGGCATCTACGCAAAAGGCAACGCACAGATCCAATAAACCATCACTCCGAGAAAAGAATAATCCTTATAGGAGCACGAAAGCAAAAGCATATAAACGTCTCCGAGAACCAGCACCCTCATGAGTCTGCCTAACGAAATCTGAACCATGAGAGTCGTAATGAGTCACATCTCTGAAAAATCCTTAAACAAGATCCGGGCGAATTGTGGCAATTCTGCCGATGTCGTCCACTATCAGAGAAGACTTCTTGATGCCCATCAAAGCGGAGAATGTAGTGCGGGCATTCGCCCGTAGATCGATGCGAGCCAAGATCTCCAAATAAGGTTGCATCCTCATAGCAAAATGATACTCCTCAAGAGTGGGGGTCAACTCGTGAAATCCAAACCGGAAGAGGTTCAAGCCCGGAATCCAGAAGCGAACGAGAGCCGGTAGAAAGTGGGGAACAACGGGCACGGTCAATAAGTCCGCAATACCTCCAAAGATCGTTTCAAACTGCATTTTCTCGACTGGCGTAAATGAAGTCCACCAGGCAAGCATAAGTGATAGAAAAGCGGGAGAAAAAGCCATCCTGCAAAGAAGGAAGCGGAAAGACGACAGCAGTAGATTAATATCCTTTTTATATATATGCATCAATACAAAGGAAAAAGAGCTAGAAAAGGGCAGACAACCATAGTTCATTATACAAAAAACAAAAGGGAAAAGGAAGAGCATACAAAAAAAGAGAGCACAAAATAACATGAGCTAGGATACATTAACCAATCACATAGAAAAACAAAAAAAAGAGGGGAAGGGAAAAAGAAAATAGGCATGTGTGAACTGCATCAGATGTCAGATATCTTGACCGCGACCCCTATCAGCCCTGCCTCTGCGTCGGGGCCTCCTGTCAACAGAACCGCAGAGAGGATCCGGGACATCCTGCAAAGAAAAAGAAATCCATCAGAAAAACAGAAACAGAAGGGAAAGAAGAAAAGACAAAAACAACTGTAAATTAAATATACCTGATCCTGTGGTGCTGGAGGTGTAAAAGGAGGAACATCTGAAGCTCCCATGACAATGCTGCTCTGTCTCATCAGAAGCTGGAACTGCTGAAAATGGCAAAACTGGTCACTCTCCCTCTGTGAATGATGCTTGATCGACCCACAATAATGTGTTTTGTGTGCCTTTCTACTTCTCTTACTATGCATATTTTATGTTAGTTAGCGTTGTTTATTCTACAGGCCTTATTGATACCTTTTTATGCATTTGGATGCATACGGAACTTCCCGGACTCGAAGCAAAGTCAACACACTGTTGCCAACTCCCGCATACCCTTCGTCGGTGAAACAAGCATAACTCTTGGTGCGTAGCTCCGATTGTGCTCCATAATATACCGTTGGAAAGCTCTCGAAAAGACGGAATCAGAATTTTCAATGTCTCGACCGGTACACGACATTACGTCGACCGGTCGCCGTTTTTCAGTGAACACATTTTTCTGGTCGCGACCGGTACACCAAATGTCGTGTACCGGTCGCCGCGTGTATTCCGAGCAGTTTTTGATATTTTCTTTGGGAAAAACTTGTCTTTTGTCTTGGGAACTATATATGTTTGTTGTAAACGATTTTTAGGGATTATTCACTTCATTTTCAGATTGTATTAGGGTTCTTGGGGTAGAGAGCTTCTCTCTCTACCTCCCTCAACTTCTCTCTAAGTTTTCTTCAATATCCATAGAGATTTGTAAGTTTTTCTCTTCATTAATGTTGTAGCTATTCTCATTATCTCTATATTTATGTGCTTTACATTATGTGTTGTGCTAGATAGTTCGTATTTCCATTTTACTAGTTGTAATCGTAATGGAGGAGTAGCCTCCCGGTGTGGTCATGGAGTGGCTAGCACTCCTTGATCGAGGATAGTTTTGATTTCACCACGATTTGTACTTGCTTGTGAGTAGTTTATGGTAGCTTATGCTCCTACGTTTGGTCTTGGCTTGGTGGTGTTACCACCTTGATTGTGTGAGGCCATTGTTGTGGTACATGCAATGCTTGATGCTATGTCCCGCCAAGTGCTCGATAAAATGCACCATTGGACTAAGTCACCTTTAATCCACTCTACTATCAATTGTTGGATGTCTTGAGGTTATTTAGGAACTTGGGGCATGTGGTTCTTGTCTTAGGTCTAAAGTGGAAGTTGTTATCTATTCGATGGGTTGTCGTCAAGTCCTTTGGCACATCATATGCCCTTAGCTATGTCACTTTCATGGTTAGATGCATTGTCTTAATTAAACCGATTCCTTTCTTCTAAGTTATCTCTTGACTCCCGTGATGTCAATTCTATCCTAGGTTAGGTGTTGGTTGCCCTATGACCATTCCATCTAGTTAGTCTAGTTTTTATTTAATTAAGTTAAAGCTTTAGTTCTTAATCTCTAACCCAAAATCAATTCAAGGGTAGCGTCCTTCCGCTAACACTTTGCAAAACCAAACCTCTCTTTTTAGCAAATTCCTTAGACTCCAAAAACTCTCTGTGGTTCGACCTCGATCTTGCCACTCTACTAGTTAGAATAGTATTTTCGTATTTTACAAATTATCTTTTGTCTAGTTCCCCGATTTCCGTTTACTAACGACGCGGGAATCGCGCTAGCAAAATGGCGCCGTTTGCCGGGGAGTTGTAGTTGAGTCTAGATTTTTGTTAGTGTTGAGATTTTCTTTTTGCCACCTATCATTTCATTCCATAAAAAAAATACAATAAATCGAAAAAATCAAAGATCAAAGAAAAAAAATTTACATTGGAAGTCATGGATTCATTTGATGATTTTTCTGACTCATATGTGTGGCAAGAAGATATTGACTACTCTTTTTATCAAACTTTCAATGGAGTGCCTACATAATTCTGCTTGAGGGATATCTTCCATGATAATGGTCTTCCAAATCCCTTATGCCTTGTTATGCCCCCGAGTCCTAACCGATTTAGAATTTGTTCGGGGATGCTCCATTATTTGCCTAACTTCCATGGTGTTGAGGGTGAAAATGC
>NMUG010008185.1:0-11755 GCA_002855965.1 Monotropa hypopitys | reverse complement strand
CGTCAGTTCTTGAATCGACTCCACGAGGTATACGCATTACATTCGATTTTGTGTACGAGCTTCTATATCTGCGAGCATATGATTAGCTATGTTTGGTTGTACGTGCAGGGTTAACGATGGTGACGGATGTTTGACCATGTTGCTTTATCGGTGGCGACGATGGTTTGCCGGTGGGTAAAATCTCTAACTCCTACTAAGTATGTGTGTGTGTACGTAGGATTTCTGTGTTGTGTTGGAATTAAGCGGTGATCTTGGGCCTGCGAGTTGTTTGATATCGTGCCATTAGGGGTTTAAGCATACAAATATTCGATAAATTGTCCACGTTAGTCTTGGGTCGGGTTTTGGAAGATTTGACACCGTTGGATCATTATAGGACTCGTTTAGTTACATTGTAGGTTGCGTTGAGTCCGCGTAATTATCGTAAGGTCCTATAGGTATTGATGAACACCAAAGAGTCGGTAAAAATGTTCTCGATAAATGTGAAAATAAAGTTGGACATCTTGTGTGTATGTACAACAAATGATATTGTTGGACTTGGTTGTCTCCCTTGGATTTACCAAGATGGAATTAGTCTTTGAAGAAATTTACATAAGTGGTTCAATATGATAAATGAACATCAAATATGAGGATGTGTCCCACGAGGGCTACTCGCACCAAATCTTGAACCTATCACTTACGAAGGAATTTGGATTAATGGCCTTGACTAGGCTCGGTAATAATGACAAAACACGGAAATATGAACTAAGTGGAATATGTCCGAATCAAATCTTGAGTCGCATATTGGTTATGTTGTGGATCGTCAAATCATGAATGTTGGAAAATTGGAATAACGACTCACATGAAATAAATTATTGAGCCCAAATGAGAAGCAACCTTGGCTAGGGATTCTCGGGCATCAATGACTAAATTATGGGAAGCAACCTTGGCTAGGGATTCCCGGACGCGATGATAATGATATGGGGTTATGATTATTTGATTGGGGTACCTTAGTTAGGACTCCTAGGATGGTCGCTCCATCCACGACATTGTGCACAATGGGGGTAACGAGAGCCCTCCCAGCGTTACTTGGGGAAGACCGGATAGAATTAGTTAGTGGGTTGACGAGCCGCTACTCCAACCTTGCCCTATCAACGTCACAAATAAAATATAAAATAGAATACCTTGGTTAGGATTCCGGCGATACTTTATAAGATGGAATACCTTGGTTAAGATTCCGGTAATACTCTATAAAATGGAATACCTTGGCTAAGATTCCAGCATGATATCTTATGTGGAATAAGGAAAGAAATAATGAATGTACCTTCATAGTTCAATAACATCAAATGAACACTTTATTTATATATGTGTGGACTCTTGCCTAGTAGTCCCTTGGAACAACATTACGAAGTAAAAAGGAAATGAGAACTCACTTAGATGTAGACCATTGTCTTGTGGTCTCTTGTATCAATGAATGGAAAGACGGAAAGAAAGGTAATGAATGTCTCAAACATCCTAGGTTGTGTATGAATCCAAACGTGACGATAGCGCTAGTTGGCGTGGCTTTAAAGCATGAGTTATGGTTAGATATCATGACACGATGTTGGTTTGGGATCCTTAGTAGATCCTAGAGTTATGGTACCTTAGTAGTAAGGTGGGTTGAGTTGAGATTAGATGTTGCTTTGGTTGGACTTGGGCTGTTGTACCCTCTGTATTCACTTGAGGTTACGGATTTGGTTAGATGCACTTTGTTGGCGATACGCCTATGTTACTATTGCCTTGAGTTAGGTTTACACTACGTGCACTTTAGTTTCCTTACCGTTTGTATATTTACTTGTGGACACGTAGGCACGCACCGCACGTGCATGCTTGGTAGTAGTTAAGAGTTTTCTCACTGAGCTATTGTTTGCTTAGACCCTCTTTCTTTTCCTTTTTCTAGTCTGTGTTGCAGGACTAGTCGGACTTGGAGTTGGAGTCAGCTGCTGGATTTTCTCGGGCTTAGTTGTTCCAGTTTTCAGTGGTAGTCTTTCAGTTTCAGTTGTACTTTACATTTCAGTTATAGTACTTTCAGTTGTAGTTCCTTTACCTTGTACTTGTAGTTCTTTCTGTTCACAGTAGCAGTTGTAGTAGTTTGTACTTGCACTTCTCTTCCGCTCTCTACTTTGTTGTACTTTTACTTTGTACTGTACTGTGATGTAATGAGAAACTCAACTGAATGTATCTGAATGGCAAGTAGTTGTATCCCCTGTTTATTATTAAAACTGTATTTCAAAAAAATGGTTTGAAAATTCGGGGCATGACATCTTTTTCACAATTAAATACCGGTGACTTGGCACACCGCAACTCTATGCCGAGTGGCGACTCTGAAAATAGATTAATAATAGGCTGTATATTATTTAGGCAATTGCAAAACCGTTGTTAAATCTGAACATTTTAAAATCGACACACTCAGGCCATCAGAGCATTTTCAAACAAACCCCCATAATAACAGACAAATCCTAACAGCGCAGATTCTTCTATCCCGGAAAACAGCTCCTCCGAAACAAGAGGCAAGGGAAGGACAGAAAAAAATTTTGGCGCGACAGCTGGCAACTCCACTGGGGAATACGAAGATTTCGGCTTGCAAAACCTCTTTCAAAAATAAATCTCTTCCGAAATTTCGAAATCAATCAATTCTCGGCTTATTATTACTAATATGCATCATGTTTATTCTTTTCAGGAAGATTACAGGACGCGTTGCTAAAATAAACAGGTTCTGCATTGATAAAAATTGTCGCGTTGAAACTATTTACTGCTTATATCCTACTTATTGATATAATTACAAAAAGGATTTTCCCTCATTTAAAAAAATTACTTACATTGCATATATACGATTTTCATGCATCATTTGCATCATTACCTGTTTTGGGTGGAAGTCATGACTGTCTAAAATGGATGATGCCCATCTACCTATCGGGGGCTCGATAGTAAGCTACGTGACCCTAAAAAGTCCATAGTGGAAATGAGGCAATCCAACCAAATCACTGACTCTACGATGGTTTCCCTAACAGGGCCAGAGGTCTGAAGATTTGGGAGCCATTAAACCTTATCAGCCAACATAGCTTCATACTGCATATAAATTGCCAAGAAAAAGAGTCAGCCTAAAACCCTATTTACTGTTTTAGGGAAACATTTATATTCTAAGGGGAATCCTTATATTCATATCTGTTAAATATCCAAAATTTTCAAAATGTATTAGCGTCTTTAGGGATATTGGTCGAGATTAGACTATGGACTTGTCATTTTTAAACAAAATCTCCTAGTGAATTTACAAATCCGAGAATATCCTCCAGACTTCATGTCCGAGGCGCGTCTAAAATTTTAAATTTAAAAAAAAGTCCATACGTCTCCAATCATCCCAAAGACTTTCTCTTTACGCATATATCTGCTAAATGTCATGAATCATCAGCACCTCTAGGGGCATTGGCCAAAAATAGATTATGGACTTGTCATTTCAAAATCTCCCGAGAATTTACGAATCCAAGACTATCCTCCAGACTCCATGTCCGAGATATGTCTTGAATTATAAATCTCAAAGGAAGTCTGTACATCTCCGATACCCCCTAAGACATTCTCCTTATATACTGATACGAGCATAGTGTTTCCGTACAGGTACAGACATGACCCGTCCGGATCTTTCATATAGCAGGACTATCAGATAATCCACCCAAACGATGACCGAAAGACAATATTGCCCACATTGTGGCATCGAGCTAGAGTCTGCTTTTTGGGCTGAATTTGAAGCTCTCCAAAGGGAGAACCAGGAGCTCCAAATCACCAACCGAGCACTCCTCAGTCAGCTCATTCAATCACAAGCTCCCCCGCTACAATCACCTACCGGGAGCAGGGATACCTATTCCCGATTCAACACTGGGGCATCCCCCTCTACTGCAAACCCATTCCAAATCTATGACGGGCCATCTCACGCGCGCGCACAATGTCAGAAGCTCAGAAACTCTGGCCCATACGAGTCATCCTCGTACCATTCGATACCAAGTCAGCATCCTAGGACGCGTAAGGTCTCTCTATCGGGTCTAACAAAAGACCCCCCGCAACATAGGAGCTTCACTCCATTGGCAATCCCAATGACCGAGATGTTGTCATTCCTCAGCTCATCAGGGCAGTTGGACCTCATTCCAGCACGCCCTTTACCGAACCCTCTCCCCCTACATTTCCGGACCGATCAGCGATGTGCCTTTCATTCTAACCAAATGGGCCATACGACCGAGAATTGTAAGAACCTGAAACATAAGGTGCAAGACCTTATCGACGTCGGGATAATCAACTCGGTGGATACAAATGTACCCTCGGACGCTGCAATAGCCAGCCCGAGTCTCGAAGACTTCCCGCTCATGGCCACGCCCAAAGAAGAGCAGGCAGATCTCGAAGAGGATTTACTTGAATGACCGGCATGTTACAAACCGCCTTCATCAATCATCCATCACCAAAAACTAGACAGTCTGTCCGATCCACCAAGCTCGTGTCTCCTGGTAAACCGCAGCAACTTATGCATACTGTTTATTTATATTTCATTTTCTGTTACGGAATATAGATAAACCGCACATTTGTATAATATATGTTCTTCTATATTGTTACATCTATATGTCAAGAAAAGTTTCATATATTCTGTTCATTTATCTTCTCTGCTAAGATAACATGCAAACAACAAATCAAAAAGTTTCAAAAAAAATCCGAACGTTCATCCTTTCATATTGGAATCGGTCAAACAAATTTTAGCACTTCGAGAGTAAGACTTCAAAGACAAATTGGATTAAGATCTGATCAGAAGCCAACAAACAATGCGAATACGGACATTAGAAAATCAGAAGGCGTCAAGCCCAAACCTTACAGAGATCCATCTCATATATATCCCCAAGTCTTCAAAACGGCTATCGGACATCTACACAAAGTTCTACTGGGGCAACGCAGTGTTCCCTAGTCTATGGCTACGAAGTCGTCCTCAGTCCATTAATACAAATCCCATCGCTCTAAGGCACGATACAGAACCTAAACGGGAAAAGACTAGCAACAGTGCTATCAATGGAGAATCTCCAAAAGCTTCGACAAGCATATACGGCTAATAGTCTTTCAGCAAGACAATTTGGTCTGGAAGCGGATTCTTCCCATTCACAAAAAAACAAATGGGAAGTTCTCCCCCAATTATCGAGGGCCCTTCATCATGGCCAAAGTGTTATCAAGCAGAGCTGTCATCCTAGCAGAAATGGATGGACCCGAGTTTCCTCTTTTCCTAAATTCTAATATGCTAAAGCTCTACTATGTCTGATTAGTAGCGGCTGTTTCAAAATCCAATAATTAAATTCTGACTTCGATGAAGACATCATCTTCTTGACAATTGATCCGGTGAAATTTGAGTCTAGTAGCATTTCCACTCTCTCTTTCGAGGCTTCAATAGAAATTCCCTTTTCTCCTCTTATCTAATGAGAGTGATGTAAAAAAACACTATCATCATCATGTTTATACGATGATCAAAAATAAATCGATACCCCTTCACACAAACAAAAAGGGGGATTCTATAAAAGATCTCTATCTACTTCTTTCTGAACTCTTCAGCCTCTCCTCACAATAGAAGTGCTCGTACTCACTCAAAATCATCAGACCTTGATCAAGAAGTTTGTGCCTTATCGAAGTCAAAATCCGAATCATTTAAAAAAATATCATCTGGCATAGTTAAAACCTAAGAAGGAAAACTATGGCAAAATCGGATAACCCCGCATGGTTAAAACCCGAAAGGAAATCATAGCAAAAACAAAATGGATACAAATCCTGTGTAGTTAAAACCCGAGAGGAGACTATAACAAAAATGGCTCAATCCAGTACGGTTAAAACCCGAAAGGGGATCGTAGAAAAATTGGAACAAAAACAAAAGGCATCCAGTGTAACTATCAACCCAAAAGGGAGTTACGGCAAAAATGGATAAAGAAAAAGCCAACAATACACACACATACACTGAGCCGCTCTCTAGAGTCAGTCGAAACTACAGAACGTGTCTGAACAGCGGTGAAGTCAGAATAGATGTCTACATAAAAATTGGCCTTCCGAGAAATCAGTTTCCCCAAAGATCTAGTTCGATTTTGTCCAGTAGTCTATTGTTTCATGTGCTAAAAATTACAAAGTCGTTTACAAAGAAAGGATGAACCTAAGGTTTCCTCCTTCGATCAATCGATGAGGCCTTGTTCACAAAGTTATTTCGATTGATTAACATAAATTGTGTATCAATCTCTATTAGGAGAGAATCATAAATGCTTTTGAATATATGTGCTTATTTGATATGGATTGCAAATAGTAGAAATATATTCATACGCAAAAAAATACACTGACATTCTATACAGAAAAAGAAACATAGAATGCAGAATGCTAACTACTGCAGGTCTCTCCGAGAGAAAGCGTCCAACAAGCCTGGCAAACCTCTCTATATCTGGAAGTCATCACGGTACCAGTCTCTGTGCCTAATTTGTCTACATCTAGCAAGTAGCAGAGCATCCGTAAAAGCATATGCAGCTGAGCCATATCCGGATAACTGCCAGGGAACAAATGCTCCAGAGAGGCAAAACTAGACCGTAAGCTCTCTATATCCTGGTAGTGAATCCCTCTCTCCCGAGCTAAACGCTGACGAGCATCATACAGCCGAACGTGTGACCTCCAGATCTCTACAACTGATCCAGCATACGATCTAGACAGGGTATGAAAATCCTCCTGCAGCAGATCTCGCTCATCACCCAAGTTACAGATCCAGTCTTGTGACTCATCTACTAGCTGATCAAGGTTTGCCAACTCACGTAGTAGTCCGCCGATCTCCTCTAACTGAGTCGTATGCCACTGAGTTGCTTGTCGCAAAGAATCCTTCAGAGCAGCTACTATGCTGGTCGAGATGGCTGAAGCTCTCACCTCTGCTAGGTCCCGCTGCAAACTACCCGTAGTAACCTCCATATCAGACAACTACATGGACAAGTGATCAACATCTCTCCGTAGAAAATCTCGCTCCCCAGTAACAGAACGGGCCTTCTGAATGGCCTTAACCCTCTTTCCAGTCATCTGTACATGCTGCGAATGTGAATGCATCATCTGCAAGGTGTAGCTCAAAGTCTGTAACGCCAAGTATGATGACCAATGCGGCAACAGAAACTGATCTAAGTATACCGGGAAAGTGGCTACTGTACCAACCTGACGATCAATCTCCGATGCAACCCAATACAGATACGTCTCTAAAATATCGGGACTATCGATGGTCCGAGCAGATGAAATCATAACCCGCTGAGCCCACAGAGAAGAAGCCTCTCCAACTAGTAGATGAGCAAAATCGCTAGCAAATTCAAAATGGTACCGGCTACCATCGAAAAGCGAAGAAGAGGCCGGAACATCCTGGTTAAGCCCAAACTATCTGATAACTTGGCATCCATAATACGGCACCACGCCATACAACCCGACAAGTGGCAGAAAGGACAAACCTAGCCCGTGTACAATCACTGCGTGCTCCATAGCACTGAAAATTCCAATATCCCAAATGATGGTATCCGGTGTAATGCTGTCCAAATCTATGATCCAAGCATCCAAATGCTGAGGGATGTATGGAAAATCAACAATCCGTTCAATCAGGAATGTCAAGGGTATATCAGAAAATCGCTGCAGATGGGATGAATGATTCTTGAACACATGGGCAACAAGCCAAACATATAGCAACTCAACACTGCCACAGACGCGGGAATTATGAGAGAGCAGATACAGGGTCAGTCCCCTAAACGTCTCTGCCAAAATCACTGGAATAATAGTTTGTCGCTCAATCACAGCATCAACCCAGAAAACCCCTCGCAGATCCAGCTGCCCATCATATTTTGGGAAGAATATTCCCGCCAACAGTACAAAAGCAAAGGCACATATGCGTCTGTGGGAACTGGTGCAACTGTCAAGCAGTCTGGCAAAATCAGCCCCCCGCGGATCATAGTAGCCCTCATCGCCAAACAAGCTCTATGGAAAATCAGGCCGCACAGTCGGAATCCCGTCAATATCATCAGAAATCAGCAAAGCCTTTTTCAGGCCTATCAGCGCACAGAAAGTAGTCGTAGAATTCCGAGAAGGGAATATACAGGCCACGGTCCCTAAAGAAGGATGCATCCTCAGAACAAAATGATACTCCTCCAACGTAGGAGTCATCTCGTAAAGGACAAAATAGAACAAGCTCAAGTTAGGTATCTAGTATCTTACCAAAGCTAGCAGAAAGTCTGGGGCAACGTGAATGGTCAAAAGACTAGCCACCTCACTGAACAACTGCTCAAACAAAAGACGCTCAGCTGGGGCAAAAGATGTTCACCAAGCAACCAGGAGTGCATCAAAAGCAAGTGAAAATGACATTTTCCTATAGGGGAAAGCAGAGTATCAGTATTCTTTTTACATGTCTATGCAATATAGAGTAGTAGACTAAGAAAAAGAAGTATAACAGGAAAAAAGACAAACTGAAATAGGTACATTGCATACAAAATGTTTCTATTACAAAAAAGAAGAATAAAAAAAGGGCTAACTGCTTAGTGTCCTGCTAAAAAAAACAAATCTATACAATGCATATCTGCTGCAAAACAAAAAAACTATGTCTATGTGCTATAGGTATCAGACATCTCGGCTCCTGCCATCATCATGTCATCTGTGACGTCTGGGTCTCCGGTCAACAGAACCTCTAGGGGGTCCGGGGCAGCCTGAAAAAGAAAGAAAAATCCATCAGTAACAGAAAATAAAGTAAAGCAGGTCTATTGTGATCTACAACAAAACTGACAGAAAGTAAACTGCTAGTTTACGTACCTCATCCGGGGGGAAATCCTGGCCTGGTGGCACTCCTCTCTACTGAGCCCTCTACTGCTGGAAGTCCTGAAAGTACCTCATATGCTCTGCATCAGAAAAGGGCTGGGAAGTTTGGGCTCTGCGATCAGCACCCCTCATCATCTGAAAGAAGCACTCCTGCTCTGCGCCGATCGAATGTCTGCCGCGAACTAAGGTCATAGTGGTGAAGCGGCCAATGGACACACTTCGGAACCAGGCAGTGTAGCCCCCCTTCATCATGAACCCAGAAATATCAATATCTCCCACAACCGGAGACCAAGCCTGCCCAAAAGTAGCAGCAAACAGGCATCTGGGGATCCGAACCTCTCCTGTTGCCTGACGCCAACAATGGTCACCCATATACAACTCCCAGGAGGAAAAGTAGAAGAATGTGCATCTCCGAGATGACAGATATATCTCGATGCCGTATGTGCCTCCCTCTGTCAAGTAAAAGAACGACTTCCAGGTGACATCATCGGTCATGACAAGCTCCAACTGGGAGCGAAGCATCACGAAGTCCAGCAAATCCAAAGAACACGCAGATGGACACGGCCACTGCAAAGCCCTAGAAATCTCATATCCAAGACCAGTGGGACGGGGCACCCCATGCTCATATACTCGAAGGACCACCATAACAGAAAGATCCAGAATCCCAACTGTGTCGGTGCTGGGTAACTAACTCTCCTCCTCATAGCCTAGAGGAACGAAGCAAACGTGAAAGACTCCCAGTCAAAAAAGCCACAATCCGGGAAATCCACCATCCCGACGTAAGCTACCGGAAACAAAATGTCGTTGTTATTCAGAAAACACAACAATATCAAGTAAAGAAGCAAATGACGATGCCGCCTGTACATCTCAGGGTCGTCTATTTCTATGGTGTAGAAGAAGTCTCCACCCCTCAGCATTGATCCCATGATCCGTCTCCCGTTCATCTCATATTGAGAGATACCCAAAACTCTCACCGCATCAAGGACAGTCCCCTCCATCCTTTGGACAGGAACCCCTCCAAACCTCAAACCTGTGATAACGGCCTCCTCAAACGGGGTAACGCCTAGCTCAGAGTCGGCCAAATGGAGTGTGTTAGTCTCACTGAACCAGTACTCGGCAAGGGCTCGAATCAGAGTATGTTTCGAGCGAAATGGGAGAATGGTCAGAAAGTTGCCTAAATCCTGCTCGACCAGAAAATCTCTATACACTGGATGCGCCTGGTTGCAGATCTGAACTGCCTGGAACCACGCTCTGTGGAAAGTCCTTTTAGGTGGAACCACCCGGGCTCGCAAAAACATTGACGGATGAGACCGAAGCTGTGTCAGAAGCGGTGTGTCAAAAACACTCAAGATGGCCCCTCTAAGCTCCTTGGGAACCATCGTCCCTCTCAACTGATACCCTACACCATTTGGGGAAAAAGTCTCAAAGTATCCACATCGTGATGCCACTGTGTCGCCTGCATCCGCTGCATAATCTACATCAGCAATGTCAAGGGGAGACTCCTCCCTCTCCTCCTCTGCAGGTCTCGAAGGTCCAGCCTCATCTACAAGCTCCTTCCCTGGTCTGTGACGAGAAGTCATCCTACAAAACAAAGAAAGAAATCATTAAACCCTACTATTCAAGTGACTTAAGTTCAGGTAACAAACATCTACAAACTCTATAGGTACAAAAGCTCGGTAACATCTTTCTACGGTTATCGACACAGATAAATTTTCAAAACCTCAGTAGTATCTATCTAGGACTACAGGTTTACATTTGCAAAAATCCCAATAGTACCTTTCTACGACTATGGACATATGTTTCCATAAACCTACGGTGGTATCTCTCTAAGGCCACAAGTTTGTATTTTCAGAAGTCTCGGTAGTATCTTCTTAAGACTATAGATTTACATTTTCAAAACCTCGATGGTATCTTCCTAAGGCCACAGGTTAAATTTTTCACAAACCCTAGTGGTATCTTCCTAAGGCCATAGGTTAAATTTTTCAAAAACCTACTGTAGTATCTATCTAAGGCTACAGGTTCACATTTTCAAAAACCACAGTAGCATCTATCTAAGGCTCCAGGTTCACATTTGCAAAACCTACGGTAGCATCTATCTAAGGCTACAGGTTTATATTTTCAAAACCTCGGTGGCATCTTTCTAAGGCCACAGGTTAAATTTTTCAAAAACTTTGGTAGCATCTATCTAAGGCTACAGGTTTACGTTTTCAGAAACCTCGGTGGTATCTCCCAAAGCCACAGGTTCAAATTTTCAGAAAAATCTCAGTAGTATCTCTCTAAGACTACAGATTTATGCCTCTGAAACCTCGGTGGTATCTTTCTAAGGCCACATGTCCGTATTTTCAAAACATCTTCTCAGTGGCATCTTTCTAGGGCCATAGATTTAGAACTTCAAAACCTCAGTGGTATCTTTCTAAGACCACAGGTTTACGGCTTTAAAAATCTCGGTAGTATCTCCCTATGGCTATAGATTTAAAAAGTTATATGATGATATCTCTCTACGGTCATCATTCAGATTTCAATTTGCAAAATCTCGGTAACATCTTCCTATGGTTGCAGATTTTCAAATTTCTAAGTCTCGATAGCATCTCTCTATGGCTATTACTCAGGACAAAATTACACTTACAGTAATATCTTTCCACGATTGCCATTCAAGTTTCAAAAACAAAAAAATTTAGTAACATCTGTCTACGGTTACTAATCAATTTCTGCACTTACGGTAATATCTTTCTACGATTACCGTTCAAGTTTCAGAGTTTCAAAAAATTTAGTAACACCTGCCTACGGTTACTAATCAATTGCCAAATTTTCACATACGGTAGTATCTTTCTACGATTTCCGTTCGAGTTTTAGAATTCAAAAATTTTAGTAACATCTTTCTATAGTTACTAATCAAATTTTACACTTACGGTATCTTTCTACGATT
>NMUG010008184.1:0-11756 GCA_002855965.1 Monotropa hypopitys | reverse complement strand
GATTTGGAACAGAATGATGTTTTTAGAATTTGGAATTGTTACCTCAAATCGAAGATATAAAATTCTAAAGTTTTTGCCGAAGTTGAGTTCTTCTATTTTTCTTCACTGCTCATTCTCTTCCTCAACAACCTTATGAAATTTCAATTCTCCAACTATGCAACCCAATCCTTCTCCCCAGACACCAGTTCCTCAATTGCTTTCTCAATCACTCACATACTCAACTAATTTTCACACCTAATTAACTACGTTGTTTGATTTCTTTAGAACATTCATTCCTAAATTGGTTTATACATTTTATTCATATATTAGCTCGTACAAGACTTTGCCTCTTCAATTTTCATGTCTTCTTACACCTATATAATCCATAATTTGACACCTCTTACTATATCAACTTCAAATCATGCCAACACAACTCATGTAAGTAAGTCTTCTCTTTCCTCCTTACACGTATCATTTGGTGGATATCTGTTCGAATTCGGATATCCATGAATACAAATACGGTTTTAATTTTTTATAATCGTTCGGTTTTGGGTTCGATTAAAGATATAGTTTGAATTTTAATTTTCAGATACAAATATTCTCAACAACCGTACCGAACCGATCAGTTGCCATCCTTAGTTTTCATGAATCTATTTTTCAATTTTTTCCAAAGAAGAAATTTTAATTTAATAAAGGTGGGAAATCACGAAAGCTTAGGCTTTAAATATCTGCCAAACAAAGCCTGCCGTTCAAAATTTCGTCAAATCACTTTCTTCTATAAAACCACAACTTTCTCAGATCCCTCGTTTTTTCATCTAATGGCTGAACCCAAGAGGTATATTACATCAAAAGACCTCAAAACCCACAACAAACCAGGAGATCTATGGATCTCAATCCAGGGCAAGGTCTACGACGTCTCCGATTGGGCAAAATCCCACCCCGGCGGTGCTCTTCCACTGCTCTCCCTCTCTGGTCAAGATGTCACCGACGCGTTCGTCGCCTACCACCCATCCACCGCCTGGAAATATCTCGACGAATTCTTCAATGGGTTTTACCTAAAGGACTACGCCGTCTCCGAGGTCTCAAAGGACTACAGAAAGTTAGTGGCCGAGTTCTCCAAACTGGGTTTGTTCGAGAAGAAAGGGCATGGAGTCTTTCTTTCGTTTTGCGTGATTTTATTCTTGTTGTCTGCGAGCGTGTATGGGGTTCTGTATGCGAACAGCATCTGGGTTCATTTGGTTTGCGGCGGAATGATGGGGTTTCTCTGGATTCAGAGCGGGTGGCTTGGACACGATTCTGGGCATTACAAAATCATGTCCACAAGGGGGCTTAATCGAATTGCTCAGATCTTAACTGGGAACTGTCTCGCTGGAATCAGCATTGCTTGGTGGAAGTGGAACCACAATGCCCACCATATTTCCTGCAACAGTCTTGATTTCGATCCTGATTTGCAACACATGCCATTTTTTGTGGTATCTTCAAAATTTTTCAACTCACTTTCCTCTTGTTTCTACGATAGGAAGATGAATTTCGGTACTGTTTCTAGGTTCTTAGTGAGTTACCAGCACTGGACGTTCTACCCTGTTATGTGTGTTGCTAGAATAAATTTGTTTGCTCAGTCAATCATATTATTGTTGTCAAAGAGAAGAGTACCCTACA
Organism: Monotropa hypopitys; assembly: GCA_002855965.1. Classification (NCBI taxonomy): domain Eukaryota; kingdom Viridiplantae; phylum Streptophyta; class Magnoliopsida; order Ericales; family Ericaceae; genus Monotropa; species Monotropa hypopitys. Next base: position 10,118 of record NMUG010008184.1, on the reverse strand, counting down.
GGGGTCAGGAAATTTTGGGGCTAATATTGTACTGGATTTGGTATCCCTTGCTCGTTTCGTGTTTACCCAACTGGGGAGAGAAGATAATGTTTATCCTTGCTAGCTTTGCTGTTACTGGTATTCAGCATGTTCAGTTTTGTTTAAACCATTTCTCGTCAAGTATTTACCTCGGTCCACCTACTGGGAATGACTGGTTTCAGAAGCAAACTAGCGGGACACTGAATATAGAATGCTCATCTTGGATGGATTGGTTTCATGGTGGATTACAGTTTCAGATTGAGCACCATTTGTTTCCTCGATTGCCTCGATGCCAGCTGAGGAAAATATCACCCTTTGTTGTGGAGTTGTGCAAGAAGCACAATTTGCCTTATGACATTGCCCCATTTTGGAAGGCTAATTTGTTGACTCTTAGGACACTAAAGACTGCTGCTTTGCAGGCTCGGGATCTTACCAATCCTGTTCCCAAAAACTTGGTTTGGGAGGCTGTTAACACCCATGGATAAAATTTTGCCAGCCCTGCAAAGCTTCTTTAGAATTCGCAGCTGCAGTGATTGAAGCTTCTCGCATGGTTTTTTTGTATTGTGATCTCATCTCAGTTGTTTTCCAAGGTTATCACCCTCGGTATTAAACAAATGAAAGTTATCTGCCATTTCAATTATTTCGTTCTTGTTCTTCGTGTTTGCTGCATCATCTTAAGATTAGACGGGGAACAATTCAGATGATTGCTCTGCACGCTGTTGGATGTGCATTAAGAGATCAACTGCATTCAACATTTCACAGAAATGTATTTATGCTTTATAGGTTTCAGTCTCTCTCTGAAAATATTGATTTGATTCCAGTTGAAATTTTATTTGTCCGTAGGCCAAAAGTATTGCAATGTCGTTCAATTTAAAAAGTAGTTTGTGACTTTGAGATCCTTATGCCGATGGACCTAATCACCGATTGAGATGTTTAAGAATGGATCGGACACTCCTAGAATAGGAGATTGTTTTGCAAAAAAGAAACATCAAATTCCGTTAAAGATTGAATAAGATATGAACGTTCAAAGTGGGTCTCGTATAATAGAGGAGATAACCCTCTAAAGTGGAAAATGTTAAATCTCATATTGGAAAGATGGAAGACCTATCTTTCCAATATGAAGTGTGAGTTTTTCACTAAGGTGCACAACAAGCCTAAGGGGAAAGTAAGTGAATGTGTGTATCGCATATTTTCCCACACGCGCATATACGCGCGCGCCGCTGCCCGGCCGACCGTGCCCGAGCCCGCATCCCGGATCCATGGTTTAGTGAAATGTGCCTAGAGTTCAACTTTTTTGGACGAAATTCATTTGGAATTTTTTGATGGGCTAATTATTATGGTCCAGCCCAGACGTGAGCCCACCAAGCCTAGCCAGGTGCAACCCTATCTGTGTGAAAGACGGAAGACGGAAGGTCTCTGTGTATGATGATACACAACTGCGAAATACGAAAAGTCGAACATGAATACAGAATCTATAAGGTTTCGGATTGAATGATGAAGTTGTAAGATTTCAGACATCAATCAAGAATCTGTAAGGTTTCAGCTAAGTATATATTGGTATATTGGGACTGTATTTTGAATCATCAATCAATCCACACTTCTCCAAAATCCTGCTTTACCCCGTCCTCCAATCATCTCTCTACTCGCAGTTCGTTCGGTACCAATCAATGAGGGTATTTATAGTCACATACATAGTTCACGTGCCAGTTTTGTGTTAGTGCAACACAAAACCGAACACCGATTGTATTCTAGGAATCGGACACCTTCAAACCTTCGCGCACTAGATGGAGGTGACGAATTCGATTTAAGGCTACTGTGTTGCACACATGCCTTCAGTGATATATTTTGATTATACTATTTCGTTGTTCTAATCGTTTTTTTGCAGATTTACTAATTCCGGTTTTACAATCTTAAATCTAATTCCCTTCGGGAATTTTTTCAGAATCTGTTCTACTACATTTTCTAGTACTCAAATAATTTCTGGTTTCTTAATGTTATTGTTTATCACATAACTTTTTGCAACAAATAAATCTTATTGTTCTTATTCCAGTAAGCATTTGCTGATTTGCCCAAGTTTTTGCTACAGACAATTTCTGCCTGGAAATTCCTTTTTTCTGTTCTTCTTAAACACAATTTAGATCTCATCTGTTCAGTACATTTTAACACAATTTATATCTGATCGAACAGTTCCTGGAATTTTGTCTAATCAGAGACTTAAATCTGATCGGTTTTAACAGAACCGAAATCGAAAGTTTTTTTTTTTGGTCTTCAAAATTTTATATCTTCTGTTCTGGCAGAAACTGTTCTAAACAGAATCTATCTTGATTAGTAATTTTTACATGTTCTGGTACTATTAATCCCACATTCTTGATCTGTTTTCCAATTTTCATTTTGTTGCTGGACTGGACAGTAAGGTAACAATGGCGACAAATGAAAACGATGCAATGAACAACAACGATGGTGCTTTCTCGGGTGTTATTCCTCCCGCGGAAGTGAATATGGTCTCGTTTTTTCCTATGCCCCCGACAATCCAGTTTGGCTCGCTACCTTATGATGGTAGCCCTACTCCTACTGGATTTCCTCAAACTATAGTAGTTCCTCCTGCGGGGGTGAATATGAATATACCTATGGCTGCAGACTCGGACATATATTTCGGCACACTGTCATTGTCTAGGGTTGTGGCCTCGACACGTCTGCCTTTGTTTGCTGCACCTTTTCCGGCAAATCATGCGATTCGCACAAGAAATTTTCCAGGAGCGGACTTTAAAACATGTCAAAATAAAATAGTGCTTTATCTCACCACTTTGGATCTGACTCGAGTTCTCAAAAAGAGGCATCTGTTGTGGCTAAGAATGATACTGATCTTCATCGGCGTGCAATTGTCGATTCGTGGACACAACCAGATTTTTTGTCTAGAAATTATGTGCTAGATGATTTACAAGATTTTTTGTATCTACGTAGTCAAAAAGACTGCGAAAGACCTTTGGGAGTTTTTGGAGATGAAGTACAAGACTCAGGACGCCGACTCAAAGACATTTTTGGCAAGTCGATTCATGGATTTTGAGATGTTAGATTCAAAATCCGTGATAAGCCAAGTGCAAGAGTATGAGATGCTTTTGCAAGAGATGAATGCTAAGGGGTTGACCATGTCAGAACCTCTAGAAGTTGCTACAGTCATTCACAAGTTCCCACCAATATGGAAAACTTTCAAGAGTTATTTGCCACATAAAAAAAAGAAATGTCCTTTGAAGATCTGATTCTCAAGTTGATGATTGGGGAGGATAATCTTAAAGTTGAACGAAAATTTGACCTCTATCACTCTGATAATGTGTTGGAACACGGACAAAACTCGAGGACTAAAAAGTGGTCCTCTAATCCTAAGCAGGGGAATTTAGGATAGAAGAAAACAGGAAAGAGATGTATACAAAGCCTACTGGTGGGGTTGGAATGAAGCAAAAATTCCAATTTACTGGGAAGTGCTATAACTATGATAAAATAGGTCATCGTTTCGGCATTTGCCGACAACCTTGTCGGGAGATCAAGCAGAAATCGCACTCTCATGCTCATATTTTCACAGATAGCATGTCTGACCTAAACCTCATAGCCACTGTTAGTGAGGTAAATCTCATGGGGTCCAACCCGATAGAATGATGCATTGATACATGGGAAACATGACATTTGCTGTAACATGAATCTGTTCTCTACCTTCACACCAGTAACAAATGGTCATAAGTTATATATGGGAAATTCTGCCACTTCAGAAGTGCTGGGAAAAGGGAATGTGATTCTAAAATTGACTTCTGGTAGGGAGCTGATCCTGACTGATGTGTTGTTTGTGCCAGATATTAGAAAAAATCTGGTTTCTGGATCTCGTCTAAGCAAGAATGGATTTTGCATGGTTTTTGAAATGGACAAAATTGGGATAACAAAAAATAGAGTATTTGTTGGGAAAGTCTATCTGTCTGATAGTCTCTTCAAACTAAATGTAATCATTGTGAAGCCAATGGTTATGAATGAGAATACACCTTCTACTTACTTGTTTGAGTCTCCTAATTTATGGCATGGTAGATTAGGTCATGTGCATTTCAATACTTTACGAAGACTAGGCAAATTAAACTATCTACTAAGGTTTCAAATCGATGCAAAGCATAAATGTGAAACCTATGTTGAAGCAAAAATGACTCAGTCTTCATTTCATAGTATTGAAAGAAGCATCGAACCATTGGACCTAATCCACGGTGATGCGTGTGATTTAAAATATGTTCAAATACATGGTTGCAATAAGTACTTCATTACTTTTGTCGACAATAGCACGAGATATTGCTATGTGTACTTGCTTAAAAGCAAAGATGAAGCTATCGACAAGTTCATTCTTTATAAGAATGAAGTCGAAAATCAGCTAAACAAGAAAATAAAGGTCCTATGGAGCGACCGTGGTGGTGAGTATGAATCTACGTTTGCTGGTTTCTGTGCTGAACATAGAATAATTCACCAAACCACTACACCTTATTCCCCTCAATAGAATAACATAACAGAGCACAAGAACCGAACTTTAAAAAATGATGAATACTATAATGGTCAGTTTTGGGTTATCACAGAACATGTGAGGAGATGCTATTCTTTCTGCAAACTACATTTTGAATAAAGTATTAAGAAAGAATGTGGATAAGACACCGTATGAATTATGGATGGGTCATGCACCTTCTTATACCTCCGAATGTGGGGGTGCCTTGCAAAGGTAGTGGTTCCTCCACCTAAGAATGTGAAAATATGACCTAAAATTATTGATTGCGTGTTCATTGATTATGTACAAAATAGTAGTGCATATCGATTTCTTGTGCATCATTCTGATGTGCATGATGTGCACACTAACACAATTATAGAATCTCAAAATGCACAATTCTTTGAGGATACATTTCTATGTAAATCTACAGAAATGTTAACTCCTGTGAAGCATACACTGAATACTACTGCTGCTAGTAGCATTAACGATCTAGACGATAAAGATGAGGATGAGCCTAGACAAGGCAAAAGGACTAAAATTTCTAAAACATTTGTTCCAGATTTTCTCACATATATAACGGAGAATGATCCACAAAGCTACAATGAAGCTGTATCATCTATAGATGGTCCTTAATGGAAGAAGCCATAAAAAGTGAGATTGATTCCATCTTACATAATCACACCTGAGAATTAGTACATCTTCCACCAAGGTGTAAGCCTTTGGGCTATAAGTGGATTTTCAAGAAGAAAACGAAAGCAGATGGATCATTTGATAATTATAAGCCTAGACTGATGATCAAAGGTTATAAGCAAAAAGAAAGCCCAGATTATTTTTACACATATTCTCCAATTACAAGGATGACTTCCATTCGAATGATCCTTGCTATTGCAACCTTGCAAAATCTTGAGGTTCATCAGATGGATGTAAAGACGACTTTCTTGAATGGGGATTTGGATAAAGAAATCTATGTGGAGCAACCTGAAGGGTTTTCTGCTCCAGGTCAAGAAAAGAAAGTTTGTTGACTAGTTAAGTCACTATATAGTTTAAAGCAAGTACCGAAGCAATGACATGAGAAGTTCGATAATGCTATACTATCTAGTGGTTTTAAAATCAACGAGTGCGACAAATATGTATATATCAAAGACACTAGCGATGGATATGTCATTTTGTGTCTTTATGCTGACGACGTGCTTATTGTCGGGAGCTCTGACGAGATTATCAAAGTCACTAAGAATATGTTAAACTCAAAGTTTGACATGAAAGACATGGGTCTCGCTGATGTTATTCTAGGAGTAAAAATTATTCTAACACCGAATAGACTTCAGTTGTCTCAATCTCATTATATTGATAAGATACTTGACAAACTCAATAAGTCTAGTACTACTGTGGCAAGAACTCCAGTGACTTGAGTATCCATTTATCCAGGAACAACGGAGAGGGAGTTTCCCAGCTAGAATATTTACAGATAATTAGAAGTCTGATGTACTTTGATAGGATTGTGTTTTGATGATATCTTGAGTGTGTGATTATTATGTCTAAGATACATGGCTTGGGCTTTGAATAAAAATTATGATTAACACATGAATACCATCCTTACTGGGAACATTGATAAATGGGCAAGATGATCCTGGTTGGTCACATGCACTACACATGCTAACTTCTTGACATGAGTTATGATCTTGCATATGCATGTCCCTTGGAAATGAAAGATCATATCCTCATTAGGTGCCCCAAATAAGATTAAATGTCCTCACATTGGTAAGAACTAAGAATTGTATTGATGGTATGATTAGAACACAAATTGGATTGATTGATATCATGCCTCATAGATGAATTAGGATATGTGAAAATAGATCGAGCAAATGATGCATGCTAGAAAAGATGCATGCTTATAAAATCATGAAATTAAAATGAGTTATGATGTTAATAATGAAAAATTGAACTTGGTCTTTCAAAGTTACCAAGCATCACTTAATGCATGTTAATGATAAAGTAATTGAGTTGTTGAAAGACTAAAAACTTATTGAAGGATAAATACAAATTGCATTGCTTAATAAAACACAAGAGAAATGGTTTAATGCTAAATGTTTTAAAGCATGCATTCCGGTAATACAAGAATGTAATACCGGTAGATCAAGATAACATTGGAAGAAAATAAGAGTTTGAAGCATTCTGGGCACCAGTAGAAAGACCGGTCGATGCACCGGGGGCAAGACCTGTGACACCGGTGCTCCAGCTAGTGGAACCACCGGTTTGCAGAAATTGTAGAATCAAAATTTTGAAAATCTTTGAATTAAGGTGTATTACTTTGAATTGAATTCTAGAATTTTCTTGAGATTAAAATTAAATGTTTATGAATTTACACCAGTTCAAATTGGGGCTTAATTCATCAAATTGAATTATAAATAAAATACTTTGTTATTTCCCAAAATGGTGTCTGTGGTTCTTGCCACAGCTTAAAGACATTTTTTCTTTGTGAATGTTTTGGATCCCTGCACGTCTGTATCTCTGAGATGATTCAGAATATGGAGAAGAGCACTTTGTCACTATCTCAATTTGTCCCATTTGATTTTGACCATTGCTTTTACTTTTACGTATTGACTGATATAAGGGACTTCTGTTTTGGTTGAAGGTTGGTTGAAGGTTGGTTGAAGCATAGAGAGGTGAGAATACAAAGCAGAAAACTTTAGTAACTTCTTCACACAGCACACTACTCCAGAGCTTCATTTGTATATCATTCTTGAGTGTGTGTAAGAATCGATCCCCTCTTCTCTATTTGTGATTCACTGTTATACATTTCTGATTGAGAGAAGAGTGAGTACATAGAAGCCATCTTCTCCCCCATATTTCTCTCATGTGTTTGCATTTGGTATATCCATTTTGAGAGAAGTAGAAGAACAGTAGGGTTCTCCCCTCACCACCCTCTCCTCACACACACTTCATGGGTCATCCTTGAGTGAGGTAGAGAGATAAAAGTCTAAAGGTTCTCCTCATGCTTCATTGGTAGATGTCTTCATGGAGATAGCTTGGATTTGGCGGTGACTTGGTAAGGACATGTGCTTCATAGGCCCAAATACCTAAGGGTGTATCTTGGTAAGATTGTTCTAAGCTCTAGTCTAAGAATATCCTTCTTATTTTTATTTTACATGCATGCTATAGCCACACCTGTATGATTTATGGAATCTCATCTTACCTTGTCCTTATTAAGTATATTTGAATCACTTGATGAACTAGGACTAAGAATACTTAATGGGAAAATACTCTTGAAAAACTTCATATGACTACATAGGCCTAGTATTTCTTAAAGAAATAAATATTCATAAAAAAATGCTAGGTCTTCCATGCTTGTATAAAATGGCACACATACCCTATGCTCTTGTTAAGATTTTACATATTGCTACTCCTTTATTTTGTAAGTCCTATTATATTGTGTTGTAGTCCTTCTTGAAGCTTTCACAAGTTTGACATTTGAAGAAGACACACTTGAGCTTGCAAAAATAGTTGAGCTTACATTGAGGCATACTTTGTTGGAAGGACTTTATACAAGGAAGAAAAGTGAAGAGTAGCTTGTTAGGGTTTATTTACAGCCTTTGTATCTTATTGTAAAACCTAATGTACTTCATTTGTAAAATCTAGTTAGGTTTCTTTATCCAAGGAAGAACTCCTTGAGATCTTCCTAGACTCTTGATCTTCATCAGCCAAATATTTATAGAGTTTAAGAGTACTTTGTCGTACTACTCGAGTTACTCTCCTGAGCGATATCAGTTTGATCTATTGAGAGAGTTTGACAAAGGGTTTTCACTGTAGCACATCACTTGGTTTTATTATTTTAGCCATTTACGTATACTTCACTTTCACATAACTTATCCCTATGAGATTTAAGCTTATATCCACTATGTGATCTTAGTGGTAAAGGGCTAATGCCCTCGGGTAGAGTTTATAGAGTGTCTAGGCACCATGCATTCTTTTGGACCTTTACAGTATATCCTTGAAAAATCTACACCTCACATTTGGTATTGTCGGGACTTGCGTTTGTCCCGCAAAATCAATGCTCTGCTTGTAGCATAGTCAGGCTCTGTGTATAGCTTGGGTGAGTGTTCCTTGGTCCAAGGGAGGTCGAAACGATGGGTCTGCATGTACTGTAAGACCATGAATTTCTTAATTAATATAATTAAGATTATGGTTTAATAAAAAATTAATTAAAAGCTTAAATGAATAGAGTTATGTTTTAAAATTTATACTAAGTTCAGTTAAATAAAAGAAAATCTCTGGTGAAGTTTGAGAATTTTCAGAAATATAAAAGAAATTTTAAAAATTAAAGAAAATAAAAATAATTATTGTTTAATACTTAAAATACGAAAATTTTGATTAAAGACCGTTGTATCTGCGATGCACCTCATCACGTCAGAATATAGCCCAAAAGGCTATTCAATTCTTTTAATTTTTCTAATCTTATCTAACCCTAATAAAACAAAACAACAAAAGTTAAATCAAAACAAAAAGAAAAGAGAATGTACAGGGGAAAGGGAGGAAGAACAGAAGAAAGGAAGAACAAAGGAAAAAGAAGGGAAAAGGAAAAAAGAGATGCCAGAGATCTGACCATCCAATAATTGATCCGACTGCACCACTATAGTAATAATTCGACTACGATCTCATTATTGTATATGTTGAATTTCGAAATGTAGAAATCAGATAATAATCGAGATTTGAAAAGTTTAGGAAAAATTGTGAAAAACTTGGAATTGAATGGTTTCGTAGCCATTTTGATTCGTTTAAAAATGTTTATAAGTAGATTATTATATGTATGCAAGATTATCGACCATTTGGAATTGAGTAAACCAAGATTCAGGGGTAAAATCTGAGTTTCACACCAAAAACCATTAGAACAGGAGGGGGATTCGACGCCAGACCGGTGGCTGGAGTGGCGGCACAACCGGTGCCAGCACCGGTTCCACTGGTGCTGCGATCGGTCCCCAAGCCGGTGGTCAGCCCAATCGGGATTCTGGGGTTCTGGAGGAAATTTGATTATCTGTATGGGTAATTATAGAATTTTTAAATAAAGCCAATAAAAATTGTAAATTAATAAACTAATTATAGATAAATCAAATAAGAATTATTAAGAAAATAAATTGGATCAAGGAAAATTATTAAGTGTATTATAGGGGATAAATAAGTGAATAAACGTATTAGGTAATTAATTAAAGATTTCTCTTTAGTGATAATATTATTGTTATTTCATTTTCAGGCCAAACGAGTGAACACTACAGATCAGTTGAGTGACAGTCTACATGTTTAAAGAAATTTCTATTCATTTATTAAATATTTTCGTTTTCTCTGGAAATCGTTTTTAGTTACTATGTTCTTCTTTTAAAAGTTCTATGGATATGTAAATATAATTGCAAATCTATTATGAGCCATCATAGAGATAGTTCATAATCCGGGGGAGATCGGTGAGATTATTGATAGGTTGTGTGGTAGTTGGACCTCAACTGGACACGGTCCGGACCCTCATAGCTGGAACAGTCGGCCAAAATCCAGACCCTGCACATAACTCACAGAGTAATCCAGGGTCGTCGGCCTTACGGACCTCCAGCAT
>NMUG010008183.1:0-11756 GCA_002855965.1 Monotropa hypopitys | reverse complement strand
AAAAGGATCCACCTATTGTTTTTTCTGAGGAAGACAAAAAAAGGACAGTACCCCCACGATGACCCTTTGGTGGTTTCCATGACTATGGACAATTACAAGACCAGAAGAGTAATGATCGACATTGGCAGCTCAGCTGATATCCTCTTCCTTCATGCCTTCGACCACCTCTGACTGGGAAGAGATCGTTTGTGGCCGATGATATCACCATTGGTGGGATTCGATGGGGACACGATGTATCCGAAGGGCCAGATCGCCTTGCCCGTGACCTTGGGTGAAGAGGGAAGGTAGGTTATGCAAATGATTGATTTTTTAGTAGTGGACGCCCCCTTAGTTTACAATGCTATAGTAGGCAGAGTACTCCTAAACAAAGTTAATGCAGTCATCTCGACATTTCATTTGAAGGTGAAGTTCCCAACCCCTAGGGGAGTGGGAGAGTTGGAAGGAGATGAGAAGATAGCTCGGGAGTGTTATAATTTCTCGGTCAAATGTCGTTATGAATCTATGGTAGTGGAAGGGCTGGACGTAAGAGATGAAGAAAGACTTGTGCAAGAAGAGACAGTCAAATGACGGGCCTCCTTGGCGATATGGCCAGATCATCCCGACCAAACAATTCAGCTCGGTACCAGGCTGAGCCCAGAGGAGAAAGTTAGACTAGTTGATTTTCTGAGGAAGAGCAGAGACGTCTTCGCCTGGAGCCATAAATACATCCCAGGAATTAATACAAGAATAACGGCACACCGCTTGAATGTTAATCGCGAGTGCCATCCAGTTAAACAAAAGAAGATGATGTTCGCACCTGAGAGAAACCATACAACTGTTCAAGAAGTAGCCAAACTGTTACAGTCGGAATCGATTAGGAAAGCTTAGTACCCGGATTGGATTTCCAATGTGGTTATGGTGAAGAAGTCATCCGGTCAGTGGAGAATGTGTGTGGATTACAAGGACATGAATAAAGTGTGTCTTAAGGACAGTTTCCCTTTGCCAAGGATTGATCAGCTCATAGATTCCACGTCAGGCTACGACTTGCTAAGTTTTATGGATGCCTTTTCAGGCTATAACCAAATCAAGATGGAAGAAGATGACGAGGAGAAAACCACTTTTGTCACCGACAGAGGCCTCTATTATTATAAAGTGATGCCTTTTGGGCTAAAGAATGCAGGTGCGACTTATCAAAGGCTCGTTAACAGAATGTTCAGAGATCTGATAGGTGAGAGCGTCGAAGTATATGTGGACAACATGTTGGTCAAGAGTAAAAAGCGGAGTGACCATGTCGAAGACCTGGCTAAAGCATTCTAAGTGCTGAGAAAGTATCAGATGAAGATGAACCCGACAAAGTGCGCATTTGGAGTAGCATCAGGAAAGTTTCTAGGCTTTATGGTCTCGCATCGAGGAATAGAGGCCAATCCCAAGAAGATTAGGGTGGTAATGGAGATGAAGCCCCCAGCAACAGTTAAGGAGATCCAGAGGTTGACAGGATGTGTGGCGTCCCTGAATCGCTTCATCTCAAGGGCCACGGATAAGTGTAACCCTTTAAAATTTTGAAGAAGTCTTTTGAGTGGACACAAGAAAGCGAGCAGGCATTCACCCAACTCAAGTATTACCTCCGCAACCCTCCCCTCTTGAGCCTGGAAAAAGATGGGGAGGAGCTCTTCCTTTACATTACAGTCTCTCCCCATGCTATTAGCTCAGTGTTAATCCAAGAGGAGGAGGGGGTCCAGCATCCCGTGTACTATATAAGCAAAGCCCTGAGTGGAGCAGAAACAAGGTACCCCAAGTTTGAAAAAATGGCATTCGCGGTTGTCACCACAGAAAGGAGGTTGAGACCTTACTTCCAATCTCATCCCATCATTGTATTGACAGAAATGCTGTTAAGAAGAGCCTTGTTTAACCTCGACACCTCGGGTTGTCTGATCCAATGGTCGTTGGAGTTGGTGGAATTTGATATAGACTACAAGCCCAGGACCACGATAAAAGGGCAGGCAGTGACTAACTTCTTGGTGGAATATGCTGTTCAGGATTCTGGAACATAGAAAGAAGAAAAAAAAGTGTGGCACCTTGGTGTTGATGGGTCTATCACCAAGAACGCCAGCGGGGCAGGTATGGTACTCATAACACCGGAAGGGCAAAAGCTAAAGTATGCGTTGAAGTTCAACTTTAAAGACACCAACAATCAAGCCGAGTATGAAGCGCTTGTGGTCGGATTGCAAATTGTACAGGTCATCAGAGTAAAGTGCCTAGCTGTGGTGAGTGACTCGCAACTGGTGGTTAGGCAAGTCAGCGGAGAGTTCGAAGCTAAGGAGGAGATGATGGGAAAGTACCTCGAAGTTGTCCAAAGGCTGATGGGAAGCTTCACCGAATTCACCATCTCATAGATACCAAGATTCGAGAATCAAGAGGTAGATGACCAGTCTAAGATTGTCACCTCAGAAGGGGAGTCAGTCCCAAAGAGATTTTTGGTACAAGAGCTGAATGGGTCAAGCATTGAGGCATGCGGTCAGATAGTTTTGGCAATTGACTACTCGAATTCATAGGCTTCTCTAATCGTTTCTTACATTAAAACAGGCGAGACTCCAGAAGATAGACAAGAAGCCAGGAAACTCAGAATCCGAGCAGCAAAGTACGTTCTTATGGGTGACATCCTCTACAGAAGGAGCTTTTCGTTGCCTTACCTACGGTGCCTGACAATGGAAGAAGCATCCAGGGTTATGGAGGAGGTCCATGAAGGTATTTGCGGAGCTCACCAGGGAGGAAGCGCCCTGGCTTACAAAATAGTGAGGCTAGGATATTACTGGCTGACGATACAGAAATATTGCACTCAGATGGTGCAAAAATGTGACCCATGCCAGAAGTTCACCAACGTCTCGCGCAGATTACCAACACAAATGAGCCCGATGAGGGGGCCATGGCCCTTTGTACAATGGGGAATGGACTTCATTGGACCGTTTCCAAGAGGGAGGAATCAAGTATAGTGCGCAATAGTGGCAATCGATTATTTTACCAAATGGGTGGAGGCAAAGGCGTTATCTACCATCACTTCTCAGGTCACTATTTCCTTCTTATGGCGGAGCATCATATGCAGATTCGGTCTCCCACGCGTATTGGTGGTCGACTTGGGAAAGCAATTCGACAATTCGGATCTCAAAAAATTCTGTAGTGCAAGGGCAATTCATGTACACTACACGTCAAAGGTTTACCCCAGGGCTAATGGGCAAGCCGAAATCACAAATCGGGATTTAAAGAAGGGGTTGAAGAGAAGACTAAGGCATGCAAAGGGAGATTGGCCAGAGGAATTACATGTTGTGTTATGGGCGTTCCGCACCACGATAAGAACATCGACAGGGGAATCCCCCTATGCTTTGGCCTTTGGGACTGAGGCTGCGGTTCTAATTGAGGTGTAGTTTCTGAACTACAGGACAACCTCCTTGAACGACAATGAGAATAGTGACAACTTGAGGATTGAACTTGACCTACTAGAAAAAAAAGACATGGAAGCTGCAAAAAAATGTCATCTATCAGCAACGAGTTTCCAGGTATCATGACGCTAAGGTTCAACCGATATCATTCTAGCCTGGTGACCTTGTGCTCAGAAAGATGGACCCTATAGGAAGAAACCCCAAGCAGCTATAACCTAATTGGGAAGACCCTATAAAGTGTTAAGACACTCCAAGGCGGGGGTGTACAGATTAGCAAGACTAAGAGGAAAGGAGCTGAATAACCCTTGGAATGCTGAACACTTGAAGAAGTACTACAAATGAAGATAAGGGTAATTTGAAACAAATTTCTTTTGTATTTTCTTTATTTTATGTTTAATCTCAATTGATTATGTACTTGAAGTTAACTGCCAACCTCTTCAAAATATTGATGTTGCCTGACAAAAACCATCTCGATCAATTACTGAGTAAAAGTTGTAGGCTAAAATTGTGCTAAGGCACAGCTCACCTGATCAGCCACGGCGCAGCTGAGCTCAGGGTCAAGGCCCCCAACAAAAATGTTGTCACTACTCGTATTTTTAAAATATGTTTTCGAAATTAAATTCACGACTCTATTCGATTTATGGATCTTAGTGTAAACTCCTTGGATCGTATTGGTGATTGAAGTTTGGTTTTGGACTCCTCCATAGTTCATACATATTGTTCGTGGTTGATTCGGGGTGTCTCGGGGAAGTCCCGGGGACCCTTGGCATTGAAATTTTGCTTCAGGAGGAGTTTGCATCCGTGCAAATTGGACTTGCACCGGTGCAGGAGATTTTAGAAGTTTGCATCGGTGCAGAGAATGGCTGCACCAGTGCACAAACCTTCTATTCACTTCTGGGCAAGTTTGCATCGGTGCAAAGTGGAGTTGTACTGGTGCACAAACTTATTGTTCGAAATTCTGAGGAGTTTGCACCGGTGTGTTGGACATTTTCCGGCGACCTTGGAGTTCCGGCAAATCTCCGGTGGGTAAATTCTTAACTCCTATTGAGTATGTGTGTGTGTGTATATAAGGTCGATTAAATGACCATAATTTGTGTGGATTGCATTTTATCATCTCTTTGCGAATTCTCCAGACTCCGTCAACTCTGTGTGGTTCGACCTCGATCTTGCCACTCTACTAGCTAGAGTAGTATTTTCGTGTTTTATAAATTATCTTTTGCCTAGTTCACCGATTCCCGTCTACTAACGACGACGCGGGAATCGCGCTAGCAAAATGGCACCGTTGCTGGGGAGTTGTAGTTTGAGTCTAGTTTTTTTTGCTAAATTTGAGGTTTTATTTTGCCAACTATCTTTTCTTTCTTTTTTTTCTATTTTATAAAAATCCAAAAAAGTAAAAACTAAAAAATTGAAAAAAAAAATTGATTTGACTACCCATGGCTTCCGGTGATTATCCTATGTCCGATTACTCTTGCTATTGGGAAGCCATGGATCACCAAGTTTGGGAGACACACCATCCATTTCTGAAACCTTCTTATCATGAGTGGCACCCCCAGTCTAATTTTTATGGGGAATGTGAGCATTTTCAAGAAACATCTCCCCATGCTTATCCCGATGTCATGGCTCCACCACCATATTATTACTCAGAACCTACCAAACAATACCCGGACCAATGGTCCAATGTGGAATCTTATAATTGCCCACCACTACACCCGGATCCATTGGAGGACACCTTCAATCAATTTATCCAATCACAACTTATCTTCAATGTAGATATTACTCAACAACTTTCCGAGCTAACTGCCAACATTCAGGCACTATGCACTTCTAGCCCCATGGACGTTGATGTCCCTTCTTTCGAATTGGCCAAACCCACCAACTCCTTGGAGGACACTTGTCTCACCTCCGAGGAGGTTGCTTTTCTAGGAAATCATGATGTGGGTATTTCTCCTTCTGTTCTTATGGCCCATGCCTCAATGGGGTTTCTCCCCAAGTTTTATAATTCAATCCCTCTCACTCTTCCCGAAAACAATGCTTCCAACTATTATGATGTGTCGAGTGACGAGGAGTTAGAGGCGGATCATAGGAGTGGGGAAATTGTGGATGTTATTGACACTTTGGCCGTTGAGCCTACTTTGTCATGTATTCCCCAAGAGTCCATTGAGTGTGACCTTGTTGCACCCATTCCCATTGATACTCTTGGGGAGTCCATTCTTCCGGTTGAGACTTTATTGTCGGTTGTTGATGTGTCCATATTTTCTTGTGTGCCCCTACCACCACCACCACTTATGCCTATCTTGGAAAATTTTGATTTTCTTGGTGTTGACCGACTCCTTGTGAGTCATGTTTTAGGTTCTATCCTTTTGGTCAAGGCTTTGAGAGTTGTTTTTGATCGTGGTGCTAGGATGTGTGGTCGTGTATTTTCGAAGCGCCTTCAAGCCCTGATATATTCAAAGTACCTATTCACTTGGCTTGGGCGACTTCAATATTCTCGTGCAAGGTTAGTATTGTTCATGATTGGGTATGGCCCCCTTTGCCATATAAATTTCATCACCATATTTGGGGGGTCATTGTCTCAGTTCTTGCCTAGTCTTTGAGACATTACTATCTTTTTCTCTTCTTTTAGTTTTCTTTTTCATTTCTTTTGTTTTTACTAACTTTGAAAATATAAAAAAAATCCTTGTTGCACGCTTGGCTACCATTAGCAAGCAAGTTTTGGACTAACCGTTTGCTTTGTAGTTATAGTTGGTGTTGTTTTGCAGGGTTCCTTGTTTCTTGATTGGCCTTGTAGACATTTTCAACTATGATTTGAGGTATTGGTTAGTGGATGGTTTTCTTCTTTCCACCCCGGAGGTAATCTATTCTCTCCTTCTTTTTTTCAGTTCTCCTCGCACGAGGACGTGCTCATTTTAAGTTGGGGGATATGGCGCATCTTCATGCTATCTTTCTTTATATTTTCCATTTAGTCCTATTTTGAGTCCTAAAAAATTTTTGTAATAAAAGTGTTGTCGGTCTAGTATAGCCGTTTGTCTCTTCTCTTGGAGGTAGGGATAAAAGTATATCTCGTGCTGTCTACGTAACGGACCCGATAGTTAGAATAAATGTGAGTTACCTTTGCATAGACTTTGAGACGTTGTGAGTTGTTGCTCTTTCACATTAGTAGGATTGTGTTGAGTCTTGTTTAGACATGTTGGTGTCATCTTTATTCACTTTTCTAGCTTGTTGAAAATTTGTCTTGGCATGTCGATTGCGGACTCATTCCCTTTGCCTAGCAATTTTCTTGTCATGAGATCATATCCACCATATTTTCCCTTTTCTTTCGTGTCAACTTTGTGCGGAATGTTTTGGCTTTACTATACATATCTTCTGCCCGCACATATGTGAGTTAGTATATGCACCCATGTTTCGAGTTTTATTTTTGAGTGCATGACACGGTGAATATTTGAAGTCGAGACTCGGTCCGGATTGATTTTCGAGTTGTATCTTACTTGCGATGAATAGCCTTACCTACACATACGTTAGATTTTGGGTGCCTTATTTTGTTTTCTCCTTGCTAGCATTGTGAATCATTGTTGCTTACATGTGTTTTCGAGGATCCACTTTACTATTACTTGTTTAGAGTTTGACATGCGGCTCTTGATTTCTATGTATAAGTAGTTTACTACGTTTTGTGGGTTAGCGTTGCTGAAAACTCTCACGAGACCTTACTCGTCCTACCGGGACCACCCGGGGGTTTAAAGGATTTATCCATTTATTTTCCTAGTTGTTTGTTAATTGTTTGGCCTAGTCCTAGTTCTTGTTTGCTCGGGACTAGCAAATTTCAAGTTGAGAGATGTGATAGACACACTAGTTTGTAGTTTTGTGTGTCTATTTCTTTCCTATTTTGTTATCTTTAGTCGTTATTTGTCTTTGTTTAGTTCACATTGCGTTTAATCTTGTTTTGTAGCCGTTAATTGGTTTACATGTCATATTATGTTTTTTGACGTTCTCGGATATCATCTGTTGTTCGATGCGATTCTTGGCACTTTGGAAGTTCATACGTAATGTAAAATGGTCCAAGTAATGTTGTACGATTGAAGTTTCATGTGGTTTTGGCCATACAATCTAGTTCCATGGCATTGTGGTAAAGATTGAAGTTTGAAAAAAAACTCTTCTGTGAGTTTTCTACCAGCTGCACCTATGCGGAACCAATACACGACCAATACACAATCAATGCAGAACCAATACAAAACCGTTCTATGAGTTTTCTACCAGCTGCACTTATGCGGAACCAATACACGACCAATACACAATTAATACAGAACCAATGCAAAATGTTCTGAGTTTTCTACCAGGTGCACCGATGCACAATCCATTCAACCGGTGCAAAATTTATCAAAGAAGAGCAGTGGCTATTTGCATCTGAATTGCACCGATGCAGCTAATTTCATATCAGGTGCACCGATGCACCCATGGCTTGCACCGGTGTAAGTCCTCTTCTTCCTCAACCACGAATTGCTACAGTATTCTGGACCATGGATTCGCGATGGTTTCATGCTACAATTTCGAAATGCTACAGTGTACTATTCCAGAATCAATTCACACAGAGGTTTCGCGAAATGGGTTTCGTAATATTGATGTTCACACATGGCATGGTTTCAATTAACAAATGCTACAGGCAATTTGGGTTGCAATTGGAGATGCCGTGATGGATTAAATTCACAGAGAACGAATTGAAGAACTTGCAACTGGTTGATCGATTTAGGGTTTGCAATTAATTCAGGTGAGGAAGATGATGAATCACCGAGGGTTTGCCATGGAATGCAAAACGCTACAGTAATTTCTGGAATTCGATTTGGGTTTTTCATGATTGGCGATTTGCAGGGCAATTGGTACACGCAGGTGAGAAGATGAAGTTCACGTGGATTTTACAGATGCTACAGTTGTGCACAAAATTGGTTCACGCTGATTTGCACAGCAGTTGATTACACAGAACTCGCAAATGGTTCTTCTTCAATGGAGATTAGGGTTTTGAATTAATTGTTCACAAGGGGAAGAAGATGGATTATACACAGGTGTATATATTTTATACTGTAGGCGATTTGCAGAGCAATCAAATACGCAGGGGAGAGAGATTAATGGCGCAGATCATAGATACAATCGCGAAGTGCTTTGCGATTTGGGTTTTCTTTGAATCGATTTCACGCAGAGATGATGATACGTATAGCAAGGGTTTGTTTCAGGTTGAGGGTGATAGATACATGTTCTATGCAGCTACAGTACATGATTTTGGGAGTTTTGAAATGGTTTCCCACCATTGATGTTCCGTGAGCTATAGTTCAAATTGATTTCGAAGAATGGGTTTTGCAATGGAAAGTAATTACAGATTTAATTCATATCTTGACTAGATGCCATTCACGAGAATTGCTGGTGATTAATTATGCGCATATGGATTAACGAAGAAGATGAAAGAGTTCCATGAATCTGTGAAGTGCTACACTACCATATCTCCATGCATCGGTGCAACATCAATTTTGGAGGGTTCTGTTCCAATTGTGCACCGGTGCAGTCCATTTTTGCACGGATGCAAACATGGTCTGTGACCATTCTTACCTTATAAATATGAACATGTAAAATATTTGTGACAGTTTTTACATAATTTTAGACTTGTATTAGGGGTTTGGAGGAGAGAACTTCTCTCTCTACCTCCTTCCCACCTTCTCTTTTGAATCCTTCCATTTCCATGACTATTTTGTAAATGTTCTCTTCTTGAAAGTTGTAGGTAATGTTTTTCTCTATCTCTTAGTCTACTAAATTTAATGTGTTGCATTTTATTAATGTGTGTTATTTTCATTTCAATGTTTGTTTGTAGTATAATGGAGGGCTAGCCTCCTTGGTGTGGTCATAGAGTGACTAGCACTGCTTGACTTAGGGTAGTCACGGCTTCACCATGATTTGTACTTCCATGCGAGTAATTTAAGGTCCCGTATGTTCATAAATTCGGTCTTGGTTTGGTGGTGTTACCACCTTAATTGTGTGTTTCTATTAACGTGGTACATGCAATGCTTGATGCTATGTCCTGCCAAGTGCTCGATAAAATGCACCATTGGACTAAGTCACCTTGAACTCACTCAACTATCAATTGTTGGATGTCTCTCGACTCCCGTGAAGTCAATTCTATCCTGAGTTAGGTGCTAATTACCTCTATCACCATTCCACCTATTTAGTATAATTTTCATCTGTTTAGTTTAAGTCTTAGTTTCTAAGTCCAAAATCAAAACCCATTTAAGGGTTGCGTCCTTCCGCAAACATTCGGCAAAATCAAATCTCATCTCTTTGCGAGTTCTCCAGACTCCGTCAACTCTCTGTGGTTCGACCTTGATCTTGCCACTCTACTAGCTAGAGTAGTATTTTCGTGTTTTATAGATTATATTTTTCCTAGTTCACCGATTCCCGTCTACTAACGACGACGCGGGAATCGTGCTAGCATGTGTACTTTGGTTTCTCACTTTTCTAGTACTTTGCTTGTGGACACGTAGGCACGCACCGCACGTACATGCTTGGTAGTAGTTAGGGGTTTTCTCACTGAGCCGTGGTTTGCTTAGACCCTCTTTCTTGTCCTTTTCCAGTCTGTGTTGCAGTGCTAGACGGACTTGGTGACTTGGAGTCAGCTGCTGGATTTTCTGAGGCTTGGAAGTTACAATTTCAGTTGTAGCATTTCAGTTACAATTGTTTTTCTTGTACATAGTATTTCAGTTGTACTCCTTTGTATTGTACTTCAGTTTCAGTAGTAGTTGTAGTAGGCTTGTACTTGCACTTTCTTCCCCTTTGTACCGTTTCTATATTTCTACTTCGTACAGCTCTATGATGTAATGAGAACTTCAACTGAATGTATCTGAATAACAAGTAGTTGTATCCCCTATTCATTGTTAAAACTGCAATTCAAAAAAAAGGTTTGAAAATTCGGGGCGTGACAACTTGGTATCATAGCTTTCAGTTTGAATACCTTGGAGTCGTGGGGAGACACTTAGTCTCCATGGGTTCTCTTGCTCATTACATTGTTCTTCGGTCATGTATGTTTGCTTGATGTGCTCTATCGCATCATAGTCTTGTGTCTTTGAGGCATCCTGCTTATTGGTCTCCTTCCATGAATGTTGAGTTTCTCTATCCTTTGGAAGTTGAGCATTGATCTCTTGTGGAAAGTCTAGTTACCTTGCGGTGATTGTGTGTCCTTATGTCCTAGTTCCTAGTGAACATGATGCTTACCTTGTGGTTATTATTGGTCTTAGACTTCTCTGTTTTATTAGAGTTGATATTGTGGTTTGTGGTAAGACGAGATTGGTGGAAGTACTCGAGGATTGTTGTTGAGGTTATCATTGGTCTTGCCATTAGTAAGGCGGAACTTGGGTCTTGTTGGCACTTTGTGTTAGGACTTTGGAAACTTTAGCCTTGATTTGGCAATTATTAGTACCCTTTGGAGCTTTTAAGTCTTGAGGTTTGGTTGTCTTTCCATGTTGAGGTGTTAACACTCGCGTAGTTGTTGGTAAGATAGGCCTTATGGTCTATCCAAGTTTGTATTTCCTCTTCTATTATAGAAGAAGCTTTGAGGCATTACCGAGACTTTCTAGTATTCTTCCTTAATGAGTATGACCCTTCGGTCATATCTCTTTGCGAGATTAAATTATCTGTACCCATTTTGGATTTTGTATTGAGGAAAAAGTCATCAGTGTCGTTTGGAAACCTTTGCGTTGTTCCTTGCCCCGTTGGTCGGGAGGTGGAATCCTGATTGTACTGGCATGTCGCTATTGTCCTTCGTCCATGGATTTGAGATGTAGATTGGCATTAGATTCGTCGTTAGTGTTTTCCCTTATCTTATCCTATCGATTGTATACTTGTTGTACACATTCCTTACCTTGTGATTTGGGAAGGAAACGTTTGCCCTTAACGGAATGGTATGTTCAGTTGCTTGTGACTTAGTTATAGTTGGTGTTGAAATCTCCTATTGGAGTCTCTCAAGTTTGGAAGAGCTGACTATTTTCCTATTGTTAGGGCATGAGTTCCCTTGAGGCTATTTGGATTTAGTCATATTGTCCCGTTTGAGTTTAAGCCCTTCCGTAGTCTTGCGAAGAACCTTGAGGTGTCGCCGAGATTGTTGTGATACTTCTCTTTAAGGGGTATGACCTATTGGTCATAATCTTTTATAAGATCACCTTAGTTTTGTTAGCTATAAGTCTAATTTAAGGTGTTAGAGTTGTCTTGGGCTAACCGTTGGCTTAAGGTGCAATCCGGGACGCACTCGTCCTCAGCTACATGTTTTATATTGTGATGAAAGTGGTTCGGTTGACCATTGGCATCCTATATCTGGTG
>NMUG010008182.1:0-11755 GCA_002855965.1 Monotropa hypopitys | reverse complement strand
CAAAAAGATCAAAGTTCAATTCATTCTTTAAATTCTTTTCATAATATCTCAAAAACAGAATCAAAGCGCTGTCCAACTGTAATTCCCCTTTGAAGTTCATTTAAGCACCAGTTTTATGTTTATTTCTCTTGGCCGAGAAATCCTTGATTTTAAATTGGAAGAAAATTTACTTTTGAAAAGGAAGTACCGAAAGGGCGAATGTGGTGCCTAACACCTTCCCCATTCGTAATCAAATCTCCAAATCCGATTTTCTGATTTTCGCAGACCATCCTTTTCTTAATAAAACCGGTGACTTGGCACACCATAACTCTATGCCGAGTGGCGATTCTGAAAAACAGATTAATAATAGGATATATATTGCTTTGGCAATTATAAAACCGTTATTAAGTCTGAACATTTTAAATCAAGTAATTCCAACCACCATTAAAATCATTTTCAAACGTCGCATTAAACCCCGAAAATTCAAAGTACGCCATCCAGAAACGCGATCCCCGAAAACCTAGGGCGGAAATGAAGAAGGGAGGCGGAAGAAATTTTCCCGGCGCGACAACGGCAGCTCTTCCATGCGTAGAAATATTTTTAGCCCATTTTTATGTTATGAGCTTGTCTTTTACATTTCTTATATTTCCTAGCATGTTTTAGGATTTTTGTTTTGTCTTTTCTATTTCCTTATTTTAAACCCGATTGTTTAGGGTTTCTTTTATTCCCCTTTTGGGCCTAATTGTCCATGTGGCCCAGATGTTGTACTTATGGTTTCTTTCCTCATTAGGGTTTTCTTGTACGCCTATATATAGGCAGCTATATCACTGATGTAAAAACTTTTTATTGAGAATAGAAAAAAGACAGATATTGCACATGTTCTTTCCCCCATTCTCGATTGGTATTCCTGCTAGGAATCAACAGTTGTGATTGAAGCCATAAGTCTGGGTATTCGTGCGTGAATCAATAGATTAATGAGCCTTTATCCTGGTATTTGTGCACAAATCAACAGGTTAGAGAAGAGAATCAACTTCGGTATTATTTGGAATCAACGAAGGCATTCTTTTTATCATTTTCATTTTTTGTTTTCCCTTTGTAATTCCGCTGCGTGATTGAAGGCTGCACTTGGGATCGTCATCCCAATCTACATTAGTTGGTATCAGAGCTCATATTTCGATCCTATTAAAGATTTCGAGTTCCAGTTCTTGAAATGATGGTACATAGAAACAGATTGGTTTGAGTCATTACAAAATACGAATGACTCGATCGATTGGAACAGGTGATGGAAGATCTATCTGTTCGAGTGGCCACCATTCGTACCCAGTTACAACCACCACAACTCCCACATCAAAAATGACGATGACAAAGATACCATAATCTATGTAGGATGGAAGACGAAGCATCAGCCGTCGGTGGTACTGACAAAGGGGAAAACCTTTTTGCCCAGAGGAGCCCAAATATGAGGACAACGGAACATCCCAGATGTCTTCTGGAGGAGAAAAAATTTATGGTCGTTGATAAAGATGATGTGGATGTGAGCTCTTTCTTTCAGGCATTGATTCCACGGGAACCCCCAATTTCAATCGTAGAAGAAGATGATATTGCCCTTGAGGAACTGGTCACTTCGAGTGTGATTCTAGATCCAAGTATGGATTGGAATACCCCGCCTCGATTTGACGAGGAACCTTTCATGGTTGGGGAAATGACGATAGAAGGCGGAGACGACCTGTGTCCACAAAAGGGGCATCAGAATCATTGAGGCCGAATGCAGTTCAACTCGGCAAAGCTCCACCCGGAACCTCAGTCCTGACGGATGAGCTCCTGGATATCTCGGCTCAAAACCTCAGCCCTGACAAGTTGGGTTCCAATCAGCACTTCTCGGCTCAAGTAGATGGCCAGCGAGAATTAGAAGAGATGGAGAATAGAAAAGAGGAGAGTCCTCAGCAGCAACTGCTCGATAGTGAACTACCGCTGTGCGGTAATACGCAACAACTTTCTCAGCAAGGAGCAGCAGTGCGGTAGGGAATATCAGCTACTCGACGGTGAGCAGAGACACCACCTGGAAGTCTTGGAGGAGTCCGCAGCAATTGATGGGATGTATTTGCCCTTGGCCAATCCAGAACAACCTTGGTTGGGTGCGGACATGGACTTCGTCCCAGGCGTGTCGCACACACAATGTAGTAGCGACTCTATTTCTATGGAGGTGATCAGAAAACTCAAACAAACCGAGGAAAGACAAGGAAGGGAGAAGAGAGAGAAGGGAGAGAATGATCACAGGAAGGCAAGGAAGTTCCCAAAACGTTATCCAAGCAACATGACTACGCGAGGCAAGTATGTGGGTCTCTTTCGGCAGAACTCTAGAGAGTCTACAAGGAGGAAAGGTTGGGCTACGTGTTTCAAGATAGGGAGTGATTTCCTTGTTATTTATTACTTGTTGTGATTCTTATTTGAGAAATTTAACTTAAAGTACAAGGTGGATGCTCACAAAAAGTGACAGTTATTGGAAACCAACCACCCAAAAGACATGATTTTTGTGTTTCAACTCTCAGTGTGGCAAAATTCCCACACTCCCACTCTTTGCTAGGACATGTTCACCAGGTTGAAGAATGTATTTTCTCGTCATGGAAGCAGCTTGGATGAGGTTAAAAAAGTTGCGAATTCGAGGATGAATTCTTTCCAACCAGGAGAGTCTGATGTAGATTGCAAATCTGGACAACCTTGGAAGGAAGCCGCATTGGGCAACTTTTATTGGATACCCTATCCTGACAGGAGTAGAGCTCCCGAGATCAATCTAGGTGGACTCGGCTATTGGAAGCCCTCATATGACATCCCTCCCATGGTAGCCCTTCCATGGCAGCCCTCTCAGGCAGCTCTCCACGGCAGACCTTATATGGAAGTTCTACCATGACAACTCTACCATGACAGCCCTTGTATGACAGCTCTACCATAGCAGCTCTCCATGACAACTCTTGTATGGAAGCTCTCCTATGACATCTCTACCCTGGCAGCTTTACCCCAGCTCTTCTTTTGTATGGCAGCTCTCCCATGGCAGCTCTACTATGGCAGCTATCTCTTATATGTCAGCTCTACCATGATAGCTCTTCTCTTATATGACAGCTCTCCCATGGAAGCTCTCCTGGAAGCTCTTGTATGGAAGCTCTTCCATGCGTAGAAATCTTTTTTAGCCCATTTTTATGTTATGAGTTTATCTTTTACATTTCTTTTATTTTCCAGCATGTTTTAGGATTTTTGTTTTATCTTTTCTGTTTCCTTATTTTAAACCTGATTGTTTAGGGTTTCTTTTATTCCCCTTTTGGGCCTAATTGTCTATGTGGCCCAGAAGTTGTACTTAGGGTTTCTTTTCTCATTAGGATTTTCTTGTACGCCTATATATAAGCAGCTATATCACTGATGTAAAAACTTTTGATTGAGAATAGAAAAAAAGACCACTGTTGCGCCTATTCTTTCCCCCATTCCCGATTGGTATTCCTGCTATAAATCAACAGTTGTGATTAAAGCCGTGAGTCTAGGTATTCGTGCGAGAATCAACATATTAACAAGTCTTTATCCTAGTATTTGTGTACAAATCAACAGGTTAGAGAAGAGAATCAACTTCGGTATTCTTTGGAATCAACGAAGACATTCTGGTTATCATTTTCATTTTCTATTTTCCCTTTGTAATTCTACTGCGTGATTGAAGGCTTCACTTGGGATCGTCATCCCAATCTGCATCAGGGTCCTACAATGTCCAGACCCCACTGAACAAAGGGTCATAGACTCTTGAGAGGTGCTAAGTCTGCTGAGGGAGCATGAATAATGGAAGAAAACTCCTAGCATTCCTCGCTACTTCTGACGTAGACTTTGGCATCTTCTTATATGTACGACCACCAATATCCTTGGGAGATGGCCTTATGTGCTATTGAATGTCCTCCGGTGTGACTATTGTACACCCCCTCATGGGTTTTGTAAAGAAATTGTTGAAAAGGGTCTGGATGTATGCAGCGCAAGTACGACCCTATAAAAGACATTATGTAAAGGATCTTGTCCGGCGAGAGCCAATACTTTGTAGATTTGATCTTTATCTTGTGTGCTTCCTTCTTGTCTGTGGAGAGCTCATCCTTTGTCAGGTAAGAGACAATTGGATCCAACTCGGGACTATATCCAAAACAAAGGTCTCTTCTAAGTCCTTCGTTTGGATGCTCGACTGGGATAGAGAATCGACGCTTACTGTGTGGCGGAGCTCTGAAGATACAGATAAGACAAGACAGGCCAAGGCATCTGCTTGATTGTTTTGCCGGGAGCTGATTTGTACTATTTTGGTTTTCTTGAAATGTTGGAGAAGCTTTCTGGCTTCTGTTGCATGGACGCCATCATATCATCCTTCGTTGCATATTCTCCGGATAGCCGGTTGATGACAAGCTGGCTATCATGGTGAATGAGCAGATCCTTAACTCCACATCTCCTTGCACTTTTGAGCCCGGCTATCAATGCCTCATACTCTACCTCATTGTTGGAGGCTTTGGAATTTAGACGGATTGACTGTTCTAAAGCCAATCCTTCTGATGAGAACAGAACAATGCTCATTCCTGGTCCCTTGTTGCATGCTGATCCATCCACAAAGAGCCTCCACTACTTTGTTGTGTGTGACTCATCAACATCCGGCAATGCAAGATGAATGAGAGTGGTCTTTCCACCTTCTGATTGTTGTTTGGGTATCCACACAGGTTCGTGTGAAAATTCTACCATGAAATTCACAAGGACCTGACCCTTCACCATTGTGCGGGGAACATACTTGATATCGTACTCTTCAAGCTCAATAAACCAAGCTGCTATCATTCCCGATAGATCTTCCTTTCTCAAAACAGACCAAAGGGGATGGACGGTTGGTACTTCAATGGTGTGAGCCAGAAAGTAGTGTTGGAGCTTCTTTTAAGTCATCACCAATGCTAAGATCAACTTTTTCAAAGGGAGATACCCAGTTTCCGCATCCAGCAATGTCTTTCTAACGTAGTAAACTGGTTTCTGTTGCCTTTCCTCTTACCTGATGAGCACGGCACTGACCACATGCTTTGAAACTGCCAGGTATGCGATCAAGACGTCTCCTGGTTCTTGTGTAGCAATTAACGGTGGTGCGGCAAGATACTTCTTCATGTCCTGAAAGGCTTTCTCATAGTCTTCCCCTAAGTGTAATCTGTTCTCTTTCTCAACAGCTGGAAGAAAGGTATGCACTTGTCTGATGAACGACTGATAAAATAGTTGAGCGTGGCAACCATCCTAGTCAACCACTGCACCTCCTTAATCCTTCCCAGACTTTGGAGGTTCTGCAACGCAATGATCTGATCGGGATTGGCCTCTATGCCCCTCTGAGTTACCAGATGCCCAAGGAATTTGCCGAAACTTACCCCGAAAGCACATTTGGATGTGTTTAATTTGAGTTTGAACTCCCAGAGTATCTGGAAAGTGCGGCAAAGATCAATTAGATGGGTGTCTGTCTCCCTGGACTTGACCACCATATCGTTGATGTAGACCTCCATACTTTTGCCCAACAAATCTTTGAACATGAGTGTTTTCAATCTTTGATATGTTGCCCCGGCATTGCATAGGCCGAAAGGCATGACTTTATAGCAGTACAGCCCCAACGGTGTGATAAAGGATGTTTTCTCTTAATCGGGCTCATACATATCGATCTGATGGTAGCCTCTCTAGGCATCCAAGAAGCTCATTCGCTTGTATCCCGCAGTAAAATCCACCAATTGATCAATCTTGGGCATGTGAAAACTGTCTTTGGGGCAAGCCTTATTCAGGCTTGTAAAATCAACATAGATCCTCCAGGTTCCATTCTTTTTTTGACAACCATCGTGTCAGAGAAACACTCTGGATAGTAGACCTTCATGATCGCACTGACCTGGATGACTCAATCAACTTCTTCAATGATCGCTTCTGAATGTTGCACGAACGAGTGTCTTCTTTTCTATATAATTGGCTTGTGGCATGGGTCGACATTCAGCCGGTAACATATTATACTTGGCTCTACCCCAAGCATCTCATATAGGGTCCAATCAAATACATCGATGTGGTCCCGCAACACCTAGACCAACTCGGCAGCATCTGTGTAATACCTATACCCGGAAAATAATAAAAAGTCGGGGAAATTTTTTTGTTTTAATTTTGGAGGTGAAATATAATTTTTATTTGGAATTAATAAGTTAATGGTAAGTTAAAATAAATGAAAGAGAAGCAATTGAGGTAATTAAAAAGGGTTGGGGGTCAATTTGAGATTATTTAAGCTTGAGGGTGGAAGTGTGTTTTAAATTATAAAATTTTAATTTGTGTGTGTATCAACTGTTGGGGGAAAATCCCATTCATCCAAAACCCAGAGAGAAAAGACCCAACCGAAGCCCAAATCGCGAGGGGGAAAGAGAGGTGTCGGGGTGGCGACGGGCGGCACGGTGGGGCACGATGCAACAGCAGAGGGGGTGGTCATACAACAATGGTGTGTGTGGGATGCAGTGGTTCTGGGGAGGCGATTGCTATGTACAGGTGTATGATTTGTGCGCGAGGTACATTATGTGTCGTGTGTATGTGTGTGTTCGTATGTGTGTGTGTGTGTTCGCGCGTGTGTATCTCAGGTCTGTGTGTATGTATATCTCGGGTCTCTCTATGTGTGTATCTTGGAACTGTATGTGTGTGCGAGTTTGTGTGTGTGCTTGTTTGCGGATCTGTGTGTGTGCATGTGTATGCATGTGTGTGTATTCGTAGGTGCGTGTTTGGACTCACAGGTTCATGTGTGTGTCTGGCTTATGTGTATGTGTGTTCGACAAGTTTCTCTGTATGTGTTTTCTTGGTTGGCTATGAAGATAATGTATAGAGGATGTGTAGGAGTTTGAAAGGATGTTGTGAAAGATAAATTATAGATTGAGGGTTCTGGGAATTTGGCTATGTGTGTATATGGTTATGAGAGTTGTGGGTTTAATTTTAAATTTTGTTTTGAAGCTCTATGTGTGTGTTCTGTGTAAAAATTAGAAGAGGAAGATGTACAGTAAACATGTTTGGAGCAGTAAGTTCGAACCCTCCCCCCATCTTCTGAAATTTTGGCCAAAACTTCACTCGCAGTCGGGCGATAGACCGGTGCTTCTTTCAGTGTTAGGAAATTGGAGAAAATTTGGAAATTTTGAGGAAAAAGTAGTAACATTTGGAGAATAATCGTGTTTTTAGTTTCTGAAGCAATTTCATTTCATTTGATTATGCAACCTAAATTGATAGGAATAAATTAAATTTATTTCAGGTGATGCACCTAAATTCAATTATCCGGCAAGGTCAAATCAAAAGTGAATTCGATTTAAATATTCGGTGAGTGTGATAGTTATAGCAAATGTTGTAGCATTTTATTTGGTATAACACTCTTGTACAATTCACACTTGGTCTATTACTTGATTTTGGGGGACGTTAGTTGCATGTTTAGGTGGTGAGGTATTATTTCTGCTACTGTGTGATTATTTGCTTAA
Source organism: Monotropa hypopitys (assembly GCA_002855965.1). Classification (NCBI taxonomy): domain Eukaryota; kingdom Viridiplantae; phylum Streptophyta; class Magnoliopsida; order Ericales; family Ericaceae; genus Monotropa; species Monotropa hypopitys. The sequence continues at coordinate 4,271 of NMUG010008182.1, read as the reverse complement.
AATAAATGTATTATGTGGCAATATGTGAAATTTGTGAAAACTGTGGAAAGTTGTGGTAGTTGTATTTAAATTTGTATGTCTGTTGGTTTATTCTATGTGACCCTATTTATTTATGTTAGACATAGGAGAATGATAGGACATTTACATTGTTTCTACTATTTATTATATGTGTTCTGATGTAGTGGTACATGTTCGCTGTTTAATAAAATCTGTGATTTGTTCTGTTGGGGCAAGCTTATTGTGGGGTAATATTGTGTAAGTGGAGTACTATTATAGAAAGTGGGGCAAGCTGTGTTAATAGGACTCTGTGAGCGTGTAGTCCTGTTTTATGGACGTGTTAGACAACAATGTCTTTTTCTGGAAAGGGGAAGTGCTTGTGAGATGGTAAAATCCGGTGGTCACTGTGTGATGAATTAACGTCGTTGATTTTTCGTCTAGGAAAGTTAACCTAAAATGTGAAATTAAAATATAATAGTAATGTGGGGCAGCTATAGGAGGTGGAGACACATGTGTCTATTTGTTTGTTTATGTTTCTGTTTCTATTTCTGAATATATCTATAAAAGTGTAACTTGAGGCAAGCCTAAATGGAGAACCATCTGTGATCTGTTTCTGTTTCTGTATCTGTGTCTGTATCTGTGATTTGGTTTGTATTTGTGTTCTATTTATTAGTTCTGATTATCTGTTCTATAATCTATTCTGATTATCTGTTTTGTATATGATTATCTAATTTTTGTATCTGTTTTGATATCTATATCTGTTCCATATCTGTTCTATATCTATTCTGTATCTATTTTATATCTGTTTTGTATTTGCTTCTGATATTATATCTGCTACTGTATCTGATTTTGTATTTATTTCTGTTTCTATTTTATCTATAAAGTTTATTATAGCTTACACATCTTCTGAATTTTTCTGTGATTGTTTTTGCATTGAGAGATCCAGATTATCATGCTAGCTTGGGTGGTCCACTACGGTGTCTAGCTAGAGCTTTGGAGGAGTATGGTAGACTTAGGTATATTATAATTGTTCCTACTTTTCTATATTTATTTGGATTATGTGCAGGTTATGTATGCTAGTTGGTTATTTCTGGTCTGTTGCTTTGTAGAGAGTTTTATTAGTTGTGTTATATTCTGGCTTTAGTATTCATCATAGTTAGATTTTCTGTTTATGTCATGCCATCGTGTCCGCTAAACATTATATTTGTTATAAGCGGAATGGGGCGCGATAATTTTGGTATCAGAGCGTGGTTTTTAGATTCTAGGCGTCTGTTGTGGAGATTGGATGGATAGAAGGGAGGATGGTGCATAACCAATGATTACTCTTAGGTCTGATTGGAAGAATGCCTCATGAATGTATCTTCTGGTGGAAAGTTTGGACAAGTCTTTGGGGATGCATAGTTACTCCTAGGAATGTGGTGTAGTGGACCGTAGGGTGTTAGAGAGTTAAGTGCATGTCCTGATTTCTGCTAATATATGTTACAACATTGTTGTAGTTGTATATATATATTGTGATAGCAGGTTGGCATGTGTTGGAGTTAGAGTTCCCAATTTCAAGGACGAATTCGTTTTAAGGGGGGAGAGTGTAATACCCGTGCTCGGAAAATAATAAAAAGTTGGGGAAAATTTTTTGTTTTAATTTTGGAGGTGAAATATAAATTTTATTTGGAATTAATAAGTTAGTGATAAGTTAAAATAAATAAAATAGAAGCAATTGAGGCAATTAAAAAGGTTGGGGGTCAATTTGAGGTTATTTAAGCTTGAGAGTGGAAGTGTGTTTTAAATTAAAACATTTTAATTTGTGTGTGTGTCAACTGTTGGCGGAAAACCATATTCATTCAAAACCCACCGATCGAACACAATCGGGGAGAAAAAAAAGATCCAACCGAAGCCCAAATTGTGAGGGGGAAAGAGAGGCACCGGGGTGGCGACGGGCGACACGGTGGGGCGCGATGCAGCAGCGAAGGGGGTGGTGATACAATAGTGGTGTGTGCGGGCTGCGGTGGTTCTGGGAAGGTGATTGCGATGTGCAGGTGTGTGATTTGTGCATGAGGTACATTATGTGTCGTGTGTGTGTGTGTGTTCGCACATGTGTGTGTTCGCGTGTGTTCGTGAATGTGTGTGTATCCTAGGTCTGTGTGTATGTATATCTCGGGTCTATGTGTGTGTATCTTGGATCTATATGTGTGTGCGAGTTCGTATGTGTGCATGTTTGCGGGTCTGTGTGTGTGTGTGTGCATGTATATATGTGTGTGTATTCGTAGGTATGTATGTGTACTCGTAGGTTCGTGTGTGTGTGTGTGTGTCCGGCAAGTTTCTATGTGTGTTTCCTTGGTTGGCTGTGAAGATATTGTATAGAGGATGTGTAGGAGTTTGAAAGGATGTTGTGAAAGATAAATTGTAGATTGAGGGTTCTGGGAATTTGGCTATGTGTGTATATGGTTATGAGAGTTGTGGATTTGATTTTAAATTTTGTTTTGAAGCTCTGTGTATATGTTCTGTGTAAAAAATAGAAGAGGAAGATGTACAGTAAACATGTTTGGAGCAGTAAGTTCGAACCCTCCCCCCATCTTCTGAAATTTTGACCAAAACTTCACTCGCAGTCGGGCGATAGACCGGTGCTTCTTTCAGTGTTGGGAAATTGAAGAAAATTTGGAAATTTTGAGGAAAAAGTAGTAAAATTTGGAGAATAACCGTGTTTTTAGTTTCTGAAGCAATTTCATTTCATTTGATTATGCAACCTAAATTGATAGGAATAAATTAAATTTATTTCAAGTGATGCACCTAAATTCGGTTATCCAACAAGGTCAAATCAAAAGTGAATTCCATTTAACTATTCGGTGAGTGTGATAGTTATATTAAATGTAGCATTTTATTTGGTATAACACTCTTGTACAATTCACACTTGGCCTATTACTTGATTTTGGGGGACGTTAGGTACATGTTTAGGTGGGGAGGTATTATTTCTACTACTATGTGATTATTTGCTTAAAATAAATGTATTGTGGCAAAATGTGAAATTTGTGAAAACTGTGGAAAGTTGTGGTAGTTGTATTTAAATTTGTATGTCTGTTGGTTTATTCTATGTGACCATATTTATTTATGTTAGACATAGGAGAATGATAGGACATTTACATTGTTTCTATTATCTATTATATATGTTCTGATGTAGTGGTACATGTTGGGTGTTTAATAAAATCTGTGATTTGTTCTGTTGGGGCAAGCTTATTGTCGGGTAATATTGTGTAAGTGGAGTACCATTGTAGAAAGTGGGGTATAATGATCCATCCTCACCTTGCACAATATTGTTCGCTTTGGCCGTCAAGTCCCAGTGGACTTCTCAGGGGTCACTTATCCTTGGACTACTCTAGGATGAGCATGCTTAACTGGGATGTTCCAATGGACTTTGATGCCCGCACGACTTTAAAAAGCCTTGTGCAAGGTAGATTCATGATCTATTATTTATAGCATACACAACTTACATCCACCAAGTGATGTGGGACTTGTACACTGACCCGGATCTCCCCTCCGAGACTCCAGTTAACACCTTAGACTGGGGTGTCACAATCTCTCTCACTTGAACTACATGTCCTCATGTGAGGTCAAGATTCTCTTCTTGTCCTACATTTCCGGTTGGTGTAGGCTCTGATACTACATGTAATGACCCGCCCCCACCCTGCACAATATTGTCCGCTTTGGCCGACAAGTCCCAGTGGACTTCCCAGTGGGTCACCCATCCTTGGACTACTCTAGGATGAGCACGCTTAGCTAGAATGTTCCAATGGGCTTTGATGCTCATACAACTTTAAAAGGCCTTGTGCAATGTAGGTTCATGATCTATTATTTATAGCATACATAACTTACATCTACCAAGCGATGTGTGACTTGTCCACTGACCCAGATCTCCCCTCTAGGACTCTAGTTGACACCTTAGACTAGAGTGTCACATGGGACAAGCTGTGTTAATAGGGCTCTGTGAGCGTGTTGTCCTTTTTAAGGATGTGAGAGACTACAAGTCTTTTTCTGGCAAGTGGAAGTGCTTGCGAAATGGTAAAATCCTGCGGTCACTATGTGATGAATTAACGTCATTGATTTGCTATCTAGGAAAGTGAACCTAAAATATGAAATTAAAATATAGTAGTAACGTGGGGCAGCTATAGTGGATGGAGACACCTGTGTTTATCTGTCTGTTTCTATTTCTGTTTCTGGATATATCTATAAATGTGTGACTTGAGGCAAGCCTAAATGGAGAACCATCTGTGATCTGTTTCTGT
>NMUG010008181.1:0-11756 GCA_002855965.1 Monotropa hypopitys | reverse complement strand
GGAACATTCTGGATATGCATACAGACACCGGCGAAGGCCGTTTTGCTGATTTCTGCTTTCGTGGAGGCTGAGCCAAAATTTGGGTATCAACAGCACCGTTCGAGGCTCTGTATGGCCGACTATGTCGATCACCGGTTTGTTGGACTGAGATTGGAAATTCTGCAGTGATGGGACCGAAGAGTGTGCAATTAGTCACCGAGCAAGTGAAGAAAATTCGCCAGAGATTGTTAGCAGCTCAGAGTCGATACAAGAGCTACGCAGATAACCATTGTCGTCCTTTGACTTTCGAGGTGGGTGATCATGTTTTCGTGAAGGTGTCGGTGCGCCGAGGGACATCTCGCTTTGGGAAGAAGGGGAAACGCGTGCCACGTTTCATTGGTCCATTTGATATCATTAAAAAAGTTGGAGAAATTGCTTACCGTTTGGCATTACCATACATTCTTTCAAACATCCACGATGTTTTTCATGTTTTCATGCTTCAGAAATATGAGCCGGATCCTTCTCGTATCTTGGATTGGTCTACGTTAGCGTTGGAAATGGATGTTTCGTAAAAAGAGCAACCGATACACATTTTGGACACGCAAGAGAATACCTTGCGGGGAAAGACAATTGCTTTGGTAAAAATCTTTTGGAAGAACCACGGTTTGGAGGGGGCTGCTTGGAAGAGACATGACGAGATGATGGAGAAGCATCCTACTCTTTTAGAATGAGGTAACCGTTTCCTTTCTCTTTTATCCCATTTCATTTAGTAAATTTTGGGGACAAAATTTTTGTAAGGAGGGGAGTTTGTCACACTCCGTAAATTTTATTGTGTTTTAATATATTTTTAGTATTATCTCGATTAAGATTACGCCTTAGTCGTTCGTTAATTCGTTAGATCATTTAGTATCGTTTCACTTAATTTGATTATGGGAGTTGCTTAGAACATTGTGGATAGCGTGGTATGATCGAGGGACGTTGTTTTGGCTTGTCGAAGGTTGAGGAAATGTTTGTGGTTGAGTCAATGAGGCTTGAGAGAGATTCAACACCATTTTTGCACCTTCAACAGATTCCTCATCTGGATGGGGAAGGGGGTCCTTCTGGATGACCGAGCAGTGAGTGAGGGGTTGTGCTTCAGGAGGTTTGGTCCGGACGAGGATGGGTCTCGTCCGGAAGAAATTAAGTGCTTGTCCGAATGACGGGTTTCCCATCCGGACGGGGGGAGCGGGCTGAGCATTTTAAGTGATGGGTTTTGGTCATTTTGGCCCTAGGGTTTCATTATATTCGAATTTTTTTGGCAGCCACTCTCTCTTCCCTCTCCCAAACTCTCTCAAACCTCTATCTTGTCTCTAATTTTTTAAAGAATCAAGACCTCTCCTTGGATTTTGGTCTTTACAAAGCTTGGAGAGCATCTCAAGCTCTATCCGGTGGTGTTCTCGAATCAAGGTCGTGTGTGGAGGATTCTTGGTGGTTTGTAAGTCTAATCATCTTTAGGTAGGGGATTCTAACCTAGCTTATTCATATGCTTTGTTCTACACCCTTAATCTTCTTGATTTTGTGTAAGTGGGTTGGATGTTTGTGTAGGGTTAGAAGTAATCTTGATTTATTGTCTTAATCATGTTAGGGGTAGTTGTGTAACATGTCTTTAGGTTCCTTAAGGCTTTAATTTCACTAATTTGTTGTTATGGTTGAAAAGCCCCAAATTATTTGAAAACCTAATTTTGACTAAGTGTGGGAAATTTGGGGAAAAGTCAATTGGAGCCTAAATACCTGTAAGTCATCGAATATCATTCACATTGATACGCGGGAACCTATGTAAATTGTGGGGATTAGAACTTTGGCCATTACACGAATCATGAATGAATGAATGTGGGAAATTGAGTTGGCTAAATTATTTGGGTAGCTGGGTTACCTTGAGTGGCTAGTGCGAGCACTCATGACATTGCGCAATGGGGGGTTGTCTGGCCCTTCCCGTCGAGTCAGGGAATACGAGGAAATTGTCGGTTAGCTTGTTGATGAACGGCTAGCGCGGAATTAGCTGAAACTCATTAATCTTGATGAAATATATCTATTGGAACCTTGTGGGATGATGGGAATGAGAATGATCAATATGTGGAAAATCTTGGAAAAACACCTACCTTTCACTTGGAGTTACACTTCAATATTATGCCTAAATTCTAAGCATGCACCTCTCTTGCTTTTAGTGTATTGCAATCATATGAATTTCTTGTTTATGATCTCCTACTAGGCGTAGCCTAACCCTCTCTTTTTTAGGAAAGGAGCCGATGGCATAGCTTGGCGGGTTCAAGCATTTTTGGGATGAGCATTGGAGCATATGTCCAACTTATGGACTTAAATCACATTTCCTTTTGTAATTCATGTTTTGTAAGGTTTAACGCCTGGATTGTATTTTTCTTAAACTCATGTGTGTGATGACATTTCAACTGAGATGTTTTGGTGGGAATGGTATATTCATGTCTTAGACTTTTCATGTATGCTCTCTTATCATTGTTTTCAAAAAAAAATATATGGTTTAAATTTCAAGGGTGTTACATTACTAGTTTAATGGATAACCAAACTTTCCCTGCAAATAAATCATTTCAGATAATCATAGTACGAGTGGATCAATATCCTCAAGAGTAGTATCATTGACCCTTCAGGTCATATAAGATTTCAGCATCTTTCATGCATGAACCTGCATCAAATGCATATTGATTGCTTTGGGTATTCTACCCGAGATGTAGGACTGTAAACTAGTCTATCAAGCCAACCAATTATAACCTCCACAGTACCAGAACAAGGGGGAGCTACCCCGCAATATGCATAGTGGCATGATATCATATGAATGACCATCTAGTTTTGTCCCACCCTTATATCTCATTCCTGCATGCATGGTATTTGACCCTGCATTCGGGCTCTTATCTGTTTATGACTGTATTTTGTGTCTATGTCATGACCGTGCCGATAATCACATAAAACATTTTCCACATTCACTTGTCCATGTACAAAATGGGATTTCACATACTTTTCTCTTTTGTTTTGCAAGAGTGATAACATAATAGGTTTTTGGGCTCAATAGTCATAACAATATTTGTAAAAAATAGTGAGCAAGTAAGAGGAAATGCAAGTAAGTAAATCATGTAAAGATTCACCTTTTTCTCTAAGTTGATTTCTTTCTGAATATCTCTTTAAATCTTCCATAATAATATAATGATTTAGTTTTCTTAAGCTTACTGCTGAACTACTGATGTTACTGCCGAGCTGAGTTGCCAGACCAAGGTGGCCAGGCTACTCTTGGCCAGTTGGCCGAGCTACTGGATAACACAAGTGACCAAAGTACTTACTGGCTATGATTAATATGTTCTGCCGAGCACTGGCTCATTAGTGCTGAGCTACTCTGGTCCGAGAAGCAAGTTTGCCGAACTGGCAATTCTGCCGAACAGCCAAAGAATGATTCTGGTAGACTATGACAGTACGGAAATTGGTGCTTAGGGTACTAAGACTAGTCGAAAAGGTTGGTGAGGTGGTCCTAAGGCTTCAGGGCTAAATGCCCGACCTACTGGCTTCACAGCTGAGCTGAGATAACAAAAGAATGGTTAGTCCATCTTCTGAGCACTAGTGCTTCGGTAAGTGGGAGGTCGTCAATGCTACGGGGATGGTTAGAGGTATTCTGGAATGGTCCGGTTCTGCTTGCCGAGATGAAGTGAGTTTAGTAGGAGGGCCAGAAGAGGTTGTCCAGCTATTTGGCAAAGTGTCAAACATTAGAATATTGCCGAGTTGAAACACAAGGGTATGGGTTGCTTCGGCTGAGCCAAAGGGAAGGCCGTCGAACTGATAATAGTGTGAGGCGCCAACCCGAATAAATAGGTTAAATAAAGCTTATTATATTTTTGGGAATTTCTTAGAAACTATTTAAGGCTAAATAAAATTAAAGGTTGAGGTTAAGATGAGCTAAGGCCCGAATATATGAGAAGAGAAGGATTTAAAAGGCCCAAGAAGAGACCAACCCGAAGGCTGTCCGAAACCCACAGGCTGGACCAGCCCAGGTCGGCCTAGCTGACCAGCCCAGCCCGGACCCGCGCTGCAAACCGGCTGCACGGTAGCTCTGCCGGACGTCAAGGACACGTCCCATCCGGACTGACCCGCCGCCTGACTCGGATGGGACAACACAGTCACAGGTTGGAGACTGTCAGGTCAGGTGCTCAAACCTGACCCAGATGGGACAACACCATGAGCCGTTCGGCCAGGTTAAGGAAGGGTCCAATCAACAATTAATGATCCCAACCACCACCTCCGAACTCCTATATAAACGTTCCATTTCCAAAGCATTGAAGTCCCACACCAGAAATTCCTCCGAGCATTTATTCTAGAGTGAGAAAGTTGTCATCCGAACTCTCCATTGTTCGTCTGACCTTCCCCGTCCTTAGCCGAACCAACCCTTACTGCTCAGCACTCCAGAAAAGCCTCTCGATCATCACTGTTCCACCTTTGTCCGGACCAGCACTCCCGGACAACCCTCAGTTCAGCAAGACCCTTGCCGGATCAGAAGCCACTCAAGTATATTCTAAGTCTTTCGATTCACTTATGTTCTGCTCAGCAAGTCCATTAAAGGACTTAGCCGCACTCTAATCAGCTCGGCATACCACTCTTAGCTCTGCCGAAGTACTCAGACTTAACACTTTAGTTTGGCATAAAGCCAAACAGGTCGGGTTTCTCTTTAAAACTCTCCAGTCGAACTTAACTTTAGCTTGGCACACTTACCCGGACCACTGCAGAACCTTACTTGTTCCCTCACATGCAGTGTCAAACTCCCATATGCCGGAGCTCTGCTGCTCGGCAGAATGGATGGTCCTCCATACCTTAACTGGCTCATTTCAGCTCGGCTATATGCCTTATTGTTCGGACAAATAGTCTCTAGAGTCTATGATCACCTTATCAACATTTTTGATCAGTCAGAATGCCCAAAAGCATTGTTCCCGAGCTTCCAGTGTTCAGTAGTAGCATTGCTCACTGCTCGGCAGAGCGACAATTTGAGACCCGGCCATTCTAGCTCGGCTGAGCCTCTGTTTGGTTGGCAACCATTCCAAAACTATCAATCTAGTCTTGTAACCATTTTTGACCAGTCGTTACACCAAAACACTTAATCCCCGCACTACCTTAGCCCGGCAGCCCTTCTGGCTATTCGACAGACTCTCTGCTCGGCCAGCTCTTAGCTCGGTAGGAGTCTTTAGCTCGGCAACATTCAGTCCAGCACTCTGCCAGCTCGACAGAGCTCTACTCGGCCAACTCTTAGCCCAATTGAAGCCTTAGACCGATAGCCCTCTGCTCGGCTGCTCGGCAAATCAAATGTTTAAATAAAATACTCTTAGCTCGGCAGTAGGACCCTTCGGTCCAAAATGACCCCAGACCAACCATTACTTAATCTCCTGAGCCAGGCCAGTCGACCACTGTCCTCCGGACAGAAGGCCTTCGGCCAGGATCTTGGCTAGCCAACCAGTGGCAGTTCGGCCAGACCCAGTTCGGTAGCCCAGCTCGGCAAATCAGTATTGAATGAAAGTAATTTGTGTTAGAGCTCAGAAATAATGTTTTAAAGTCATCTTTTGGCAGATTTGAGGATTTAAAGTTAGTGGAAGGATCATTCCAAGATTTAAGGTGAATCACTATATACCTTGTTTACTCGTACGAATTTTTTTTAAACATGCTAATCATTTGAGAATGTATTTTTATGCTATTGAGCATTCACTTTACTATATTATCTCTTCATGAAAAGAAAATAGCATGTACTTTTCTTCTATTACCATGGATTGGCAAAACAAGAAAGATGTTTTATGATTGAATGGCATGAACGGTGACACGGTAGCTCACCGCCGGGGGCGGAGTCAGAGACCGGCGAGGAGGGAAAAATAAGGGATCAATAGCCAGATTGATCACAGTGATATCATGACTCTACAATTATGCTATCTGGGGTAGCTCCCCAGGGATTACTGGTAACCGTGAAGAGTAGCATGATAAAATCATGTCGGAATATCGAAATGAAAATGGGAATGAACATGCAAAACAAAAGTAAGCTATGTGCTAAAGGACATTGAGAAGGCCATACGCTTGACTTGGCAAATCATACACAGATATAGGTTTTGGGCTAATAAGCCTCACATATTATGTTCAAAAGGAAGGAAAGATGATTTTTGATAACATGTTGTCATCCATGGAAACTTGTAACCTTGATATGTTGTGATTCACTCTAGCTTTTAGCTTATGCGTTTTTCTAAAACCTTTTTCAGGTATCAAAGAAGATTAGCTTGGAGCTTAGCCTTTTTTCACCCCCCCATTTTAGTATTGTCTCACTTTGATGTATCCCTGTTATAGAGGCAGTTTATAAGCCTCCCTTTTTGATGTATTATTGCAAGATCATTAATGAAATTTATCACATTGGGTTTTGTTCAATGCTTCCGCTATCTCAATTGTTGTGTAATCCCTAAACTCATTGTTTTAGGCCTTTGCGAGCTTGCTCGTTGGCCAGTCATAGACCCTTTGGGATTGGGTCGTGACAACAGTGGTACCAGAGCAAGCGTTTTCGGATTTCGAACAAACCCAGGAATATGATCAAGGCACTCACTACGTTAGAAATATTTGTTAATACTTGGAGTTATACTTATCCATACCTGCATGTATATGTCTTAGCTATGTCTAGCAATGACTTCTCTAGCAGCGATTCTGAGGATGAGCACAAAATAGCACCACCTCCAGCTATGCCAAAAGAAGACGAAGAACTCTTTATAGTGAGCGAGGATGTCCAAGAACAGACACATACTGATTCAACAATAATCACTTCGGACCTCATAGCCCAAGTAGCGGTAAGGTTCGAGGACAATGCAGAGGGAGAAGTACGAACCATGATTAACTACCACCTATGACTATTGGAGCGTGCCTGCGTGGTGGCTAGAAGATCTATCCAGAATTGGGAGTTCGAGTATCTTATGAACGGAGCAAGGAATCACATTTTCAATGGTAATAACGACGAAGCCCCATCCGAAGAAGAGGAAGTAGCCGAGGAAGAAGAGTAGCCTATGGAGTGGCACAATGAAGGTTGGGATCTCGATTTCGAAAACAATCCCGAGGACGATCCCGAGGAAGACCCCTGCGAAAATGAAGAAGAAGCCGAGGAAGACATCGACATAAATCGAGAAGAATGGGTTTACCCGCCTTATGAGTGGACTAGCGATGACGAATAGTACCATATTATTTTAAGAATCTCCACCGTATTTTGTAGTGTGCCCTGGATGCACTTAAAACCTCAGCTTATCTGCTTATGTTATGTTTCAACCGTTATGAATTAATCCGACTTTTTCCTTAGTTTCTAACTATAAAATCCTTCGCGCACAGAATGGTGAATACAAGAGCTAATGGAAATGGTCAGGATCGTGACGAGATCAGTGAGCTGCGCCAGATGATGAGAATGATGGCTAGAACGGTCCAAGCCCAACAAGAAGTCATCAATCAGATGCAGAATCAGGAACCAGTAGTCGAGCCACCACCAGCCAACTTAGAAGAAGAAGTCATCCATCCTGCCCAGCCAATTGCAAACATAATCGTGGTCAAAGAATTCTTAAAACTGAAACCCCTAATGTTTAAAGTAGGTATGAACCCCGTCCAAGCCAATGAATGGATCTCGGAGATGGAGAAGAACTTTCGACTCCTTCAATGTTCGGAGTGGCAGAAAGTCGACATCGGATCATATCTTCTAGTGGGAGAAGCCAATCATTGGTGGAACCTGAAAAGCGCATCGGAGCCTGTTACGAATTGGGGAAGATTCTTAGAGATTTTCAAAGAAAAGGTTGCACCCCACGCCATGTTAAATACTAAGCGTATGGAGTTTGAGAATTTGAAGTAGAGAGGAGCCACCACCGTAGCCGAATACGAAGCGGAGTTTACCAACCTCGCTGAATACGCCCCGTATCTGACTACCACCGATGAAATGAAAGCTTGGAGATTTGAAGATGGACTGAGACCCGAGATTCATAGAGTCGTTCGTCCCCTCCTTCTGCCATCTTATGCTGATGTGCTGGACAGAGCAATACTGGTAGAACAAGACGTAGACGAAAGCCGACGCTACCAGGAGAGAAAGAGGCAGAATTAGAATCAGAATCAAGGAAGAACCAACCCTCCCAAGAAGCCAAATTTTGGAAGGAACCAAGAGCGAAGAAACGAAGAAAGGAAGCCGATACCGTTATGCCCATCTTGCAGAAAGCCACATTTTGGAGAACGCAGAGCAAATTCTTATTTTGGATGCGGTCAAAGAGGTCACTTCAAGAGAGACTGCCTGAAGCTAACCAGAGCCAACACTATGCCCGTTGGAGCCCCGAGGAACAATGCCAACAATCAAGGGAACCACAACAACAACCAACGTCAAGGGGGAGCCTTTGCACTCGTCCCGGAGGATCCTCACAATAAAGAAGGAGTTGTGGTAGGTAGAATATTCATCTGCAATATTCCTACTTATGCCCTATTTGACTCAAGATCCACACATTCTTTTATTTCGCTATCGCATTCAAAGAAAATTTCCTGAGAACCGAACCCTTAGGGTATGATTTGTGCATAGCCCAGCCCATGAGTAAAGGTGTCCTTTGCTCTACGATCCTTAGGGATTGCAAGTCTTCCATGAATGGAGCCCTATCGTCTATAGTTCTTATTCCTCTAAATATGGCCCACTTCGATGTTATTATTGGAATGGACTGGCTGTCCAAGTCCAACGCCAAGATCGACTACGCTGGAAAATCTATCACCTTTGTTGAATCCAAAGGTAGGGAGTCTGAACTCAAGGGAGAAGGAGTTGTATCGCCTCCGTGTTTCGTATCCGTCGCCAAAGCCCGTCATCTCCTACGAAAAGGATGCCAAGGGTATCTCTGTAGCATCACCTCGACTAAATTGAAGAGCGCCTCAAAAGAAGACATCTCAGTAGTACATGACTACCTTGAAGTATTTCCAGAAGAACTACCCGGAGTGCCTATTGATCGAGAGATGGAGTTCTCCATCGACCTTATGCCAGGAACGCAACCAATTTCCAAAAACCCCTACCACATGGCACCAGCGGAACTGAAAGTATTAAAGACCCAACTGCAGGAACTAATCGAGAAGAATTTCATCTGACCCATCTCATCACCCTGGGGAGCACCAGTATTATTTGTCAAGAAAAAGGATGGAACTATGCGTCTGTGCATCGACTACAGAGAGCTGAACAAAGTCACGATCAAGAAACAAATACTCTCTTCCCCGTATCGACGACTTATTCGACCAGCTGCAAGGAGCTCGAGTGTTTTCAAAGATCGATCTGCATTCAGGTTATCACCAGCTTAAAGTCAAGCCAGAAGATGTCGAGAAGACTGCCTTCCGCACTCGTTACGACCATTACGAATTTCTAGTCATGTCCTTTGGAGTAACCAATGCCCCACCAGCTTTCATGGATCTGATGAATCGTATTTTCGCCAAGTTCCTCGACGATTTCGTGATTGTATTCATCGACGACATTCTCATCTACTCAAAAGATGAAGAGTAACATGCAGAGCACCTATCTATCGTTCTACAAACCCTGAAGGAGAAGCAACTGTATGCAAAGTTTAGCAAGTGTGAATTTTGGCTGAAAAGTGTTCACTTCCTTGGTCACATCATTGACAAAAATGGCATCTCAGTGGACCCACAAAAGATAGAAGCAATCTCAAATTGGCCTGCACCAACATCAGTCATTGAAGTTCGAAGTTTCTTAGGACTTGCTGGATACTATCGCCGGTTCATCCAGGATTTCTCGAAGATCGCCACACCAATGACTCAGCTTACCTGCAAGAAAGATCCATTCACATGGATGGAGGAAACAGAAGGATGCTTCCAAGAATTGAAGAGAAGGCTCACAACTACACCCGTGCTTGCATTACCCAGCGGAGAAGAAGGATTTTCTGTCTACAGTGATGCTTCACACAAAGGACTAGGATGCATCCTCATGCAACAAGGAAAGGTAATTGCTTATGCCTCACGACAACTGAAGACTCACTAAAATAATTACCCGACGCACGACCTGGAGCTTGCAGCAGTGATATTTGCACTCAAGATATGGCGCCACTATCTCTATGGAGTTACCTACGACGTCTTCACCAACCACAAAAGCTTGGAGTATGTTTTCACTCAGAAGGAGCTGAACCTTAGGCAACGAAGATGGCTAGAGCTTATGAAGGATTTCGACCTCAACATTCAGTACCACCCAGGGAAATCCAATGTTGTAGCCGATGCCCTCAGCAGGAAGGAAGACCACCCCTACTCAGCACATCTTGCAACGATCATTGCAGAACCCTCCATCATCGAAGAAATCAAGACCCTCCAAGCAAACAACCCAAAGTTACAGAAAATCCAAAAAAGCACCAAAGACCAACCAGAAAGCGAATTCACCATACAAGAAGGCCTCCTCAAGTTTTGGAACCGAATATGCGTACCCAACCTAGAAGAACTCAAACAGAAGATCATGAACGAAGGGCACAAGTCGAAGTTTGTAATTCACCCCGGACGAGCAAAGATGTACCAAGACTCAAGAAGTCATACTGGTGGATGGGCATGAAGTAGGATATAGCCAACTACATCGATCGATGCCTAGAGTGTCAGCAAGTCAAAGCCGTATTTCAGAAGCCAGCAGGACTACTTCAACCCCTACCGATCTCGAAATAGAAATGGGAAGATATCACCATAGACTATGTTGTAGGATTCCCTCGAACCGTCAAAGGCAACAACGCAATATGGGTAATAGTCGATCGCCTAGAAAGATCTCACATTCATCTAAAATCTCACATTCTCGATAAAAATTAGAGTGGTCATGCCACTCTTGACTAGAAGGATCCGGGAATGGAGGGTCGGACTTCCAATATTGTTGATCCATGGTTTCCCAAGGGTTATCGGAAGCCATGATCAACAACGACTACTATTTTTTTTTGTTTTTTATATAAAAAAATAAGAAGAAGCAAACTAAAAGTGGGTATATACGGTGATACAAAAAAAAACTTCAAAACTAGCAAAAAAATTAACTCAAATGACAATTCCCCGGCAACGGTGCCAAAATGATGGAAGTACTTTTCCGGTCGTTGATTAACGGAAAAGCCTATGCCATGCATTAGAAATTTATAAACACGAAAATACTACTCTAGCTAGTAGAGTGGCAAGTTCGAGGTCGGTCCACAGGGAAATGTCGGAGTTAAGAATAATTGCACGGTTTAGAAGTTTGGTTTTGCGGTAGAGGCGGTAGGATGCTAGCCTTTGTTTTGTTTTATAAAAGTTAAGAAATCTAAAGCATGAAAAGAAAAGATGAAAACTAATTAGACTAAATGGAATGACAATGGGGGTTCTAACACCCAACCTAGGCCAATGAATGACTACTCCAATATCCATGACGACACGAAGGAGGGATCGCGGCATAGGACCTCCCACGGGATGTTTGACTCTCAAGCACAAGTCACGGGTCAAAAGATGACACATGGATTAGAATTCGGTTCTCTAGGCCGACTTACACTCATCGGGTGACATGCTACAAGCATGGGCCGTGCCATCTTATGTCGATGGCCCATCAAATAGGTCGACAACCCTTGGTTGGACCCGAGGTGAGAACTACATTCCCCTAATCCCAATGAAACCTCAAGACATCAATTCCATAGCATTTGGGTGGTTTTTAGGTGAATTCATTCACTTAGGCATTTTATCGAACACCTAGCGGGACATCGCACCAAGCATGAATTGTTCCAATTTTT
>NMUG010008180.1:0-11754 GCA_002855965.1 Monotropa hypopitys | reverse complement strand
GCTCGGTTTGAGCTCGAGCTCGGTAAAAATTTCATAAACAAGCTTGAACATTTCAATACTCAGTTCGGCTCGACTCGTTTGCAGCCCAATAGCATACCCCAAGACCACTGATGAATCGTTTCCAGCGCGGCTCGCCTGCACTAGAAACCTCCTGCGATCTGACCTTCTTGCTGTTGTTACCTGCAAAGGGGGAACGATCCAAAAACACAAAATGGGAGGGTGCCTCTGAACCGCTTCTGACAATCAAATCAGTCACTGTTTGAGGGAGAAAGAGAGAATTTACGAAGTGCAAAGGGTGAGAATCAATGTGTACCTTTTTCCTACGCCAACTCTTTCTTATATACATGATACTTAGGGTTTTGCAACCCTAGACGTCGTGCCCGATATTAACGGGATCCCCCCGCACGTTTCCTTATCCTCACTAACCATGAATGGTAGTTTCTTTATCCATATCAGTACGCTCCGCCATTCTCGGCGACCATTTCGTAAATGTAACCGTGTATCCCTTAACGGGGTCTCGTGTGCATGTCTTCCAGTCGTGCATAAATGACCGTTATATGGCTCCCCTGTTTTATTACTCTGCTCGTCCAGACCTGACTGAGACTGAGTTGGCGACTAGGAACTATACCCGAGCTGTCACCCAGGCCAACGCATGTGATCTCATTCCGAGCTGACCTCTCAGATTATTTCCCTTATCAGCTGCTCCACTGTTCCCGAGCTTCTGATCAGCTCAGGAGGTCGAAAACGAATAAACACCATTTCCGACGGTTGGCCTTCTTCGTAATGTGTGCGTATAAAATACCTGGGGCCACGTGTCGCGCATCGCAGCCCCTGCACGATCTCCTAGGGGCCGCCTTGAATCTCAGTCGTCCAACCTTTTCGAATTCCAAGGGAGGGATTTGAATCGATCGATCTTCATCTCGTTACTTTCCGTTCGAGTTTTATTCAAAATCCCATCTGGCTCTTCATTGACGCCTTGAGTCTCCGTGGTTTATGATCCTGAGTTCTTCCTTAGGTACGTCTGGCCCCCAACTCGCCATTCTCGTTATTAATCCATAGACTTGTTCATGGCGAATTCTAGTGAGAGGATTCTTTCCCCTCTCATGTTGAATGATGCTGACACGGACGTTGAAGTTGCTCCCCTTTTGGGACGGGAGGTCGCTAGGGTGTTGGCATTGAGGGAAGAGCCTATAGAGGCTCGTCCTATTAGGAATCGTCATCCCGAGGATGAATTCGCAGCCTGGAACTACGAATCCGCCCTTTCGGTTTCTGATTTAGAGCTGATTAGGGACAAGTACGCTATCCCTGCTAACGTACAGCTCCGAGCCCCTTGCCAGGGTGAGAGCACCTGTTCTAGTGTCCTCGATGAAGCATGCATCTATTTGGGAGCTCTGGAGGGAGGATTGCGCATTCCCATTCCCACCGTGGCCATGGAAATCTTGGCACACTTCTGGCTTGCTCCCGGACAGTTGACTCCCAACGCCTGGAGAACTCTGGTCGGGTGCGCTGTGCTATGGAGTGCCTCGTCAGGCAGGAAATCCCCATTGTCCTTGAGGGTCTTTCTTCACCTCTTTAATCTCAAAGAAAGCCCTATGACCCGCGACTGGTGGTACTTCTCCATGGGAGACAAGTGGGAAGTTTTAGTCAAAGACCTCCCCTCATCCAACAAGTCGTGGAAGGATAAATTTTTCTTCGTAGGAGGCTCAGATTGGGAGTTCTACTCATGGGAGGAGAAGAAAAGCTTTCCCATCTGCGGGCAATGGGGTTTCCCTTCCGTCGAGAGTGAGCTCCTGATTCCCTGGTCGTCTATATGTTTTTCTAGAATGTACTTTTGCCATAGGAAATTCTGACCTCTTTTTCTCTGATATATCAGATCGGGAATGCATGAACATGTCTGAATGAAAGAGAGAGGAGGTGACCAGAGCACAAGGTCAACCCTTGTCTCCTCAGAGTCCTTGGCCACCCATCTCTTGGGTCATGAAGTTGGAAATAAGGCCCTTGCTCTGGAGAGGGGTAACCCCATTTGAGTATAATGCCTATCTATTGATTGACAACGTCTTATCCTGATCGTTTTGGATTTTTCTCCTTAGAGATGTCGAGGCAACAAAAACCAGCTGCCCCGAAGGTCCCCAGGTGTCCCTTGAAGAAAAGGAAGGTCGCGGATGAAGAGGCCGACATCGCTGCTCTTCTAGGCATCACAGCCCCTAGAAAAGAGGTTGTTATAAAGGAAATAGCCTCTCCTTCGAAAAGGACTTCTGCTCCCACGGTGGTTCTCAATAAAGCCCAGGGGAAGAAACATGTGGTTGACCTGCTTCCCCTTCCAGCTCCTGCTGCCCTCTCAAGTCGGGCTGAGACCAGGACAGATGCTTCATTGTGCAAGCACGACGATGGCATTTCTGGTCTCCTCGATCCGGATGTGACCATGAAAACGATGAGGCATTTTTCTCAGCCCGCTAATATTAAAGTTATGTCTGCTACTGACCCCACTGACCTCTACAAGGCCGGTTTGTTTGAGCTCGGGAAGGTACAAGATTTAGAAGCTATCTCCCGCTCTTCTCGATCTTATCATTTCTTCTAATCTTCATAACGTTTCCCTTTTTGTACAAGCCATAATTCGGATGGAATTTCTGGGCAAACATATGACAGTACTCTCAAACGAGAAAGCTGATTTGGAGACAGCGAATCGGAGCTTAACCGCTGACAATGTCTCCCTGAGCAAAGATCTCATCAAGGTCCAGCATTCTTAGGAGGCGTCAGATGTTCTAGTTGGGGAGTTGACGGCTGCTCGGGATGCCGCTGTGTTAAATCTGACCTTGGCCAACCAAGCGCTGAATAAGGAAAACGACGAGCTGAAACATAGTAAGGAGCTTGCCGAGCAGTATCAAGCTGAGGCTAAGGACTGGGAGAACAAGTTCTTATCTCTTGAAGCGCAATAGTCCGTGGCCAATCGTGAGAAAATCATCGAAGAATACCCGGTGTCAGAGGTATTTTTGCAATTGAAAGAGGATATGGTGGCGTCTATAGCCACTATGATGGTCAGGTCGGATAGTTTCCAACAGAGAATTCAACATTATTTCGACGAAGGTGTTGATGTGATGAAAGAGTCTGCTTCCACTTATTACCCTGACTTGGATTTCTCCATTTTTTACTCCACGACCGATGAGATGGTGGTAAACATCAATGTTATCGACGTTCATCTAGGAGATCCGGACATCCTGGTGGTCGTTGAAGATGATAACAACAGTAAGAATGGTGGAGAGGGTGCAAAAGCAGATGAGACAAGTGTTGTAGGGGCGTCCACTATCGTTGGAGAACATCCAGCCCATGGTAGTGAGGTTGTGGCCGTTGTTGTGGCTCCTAACAGCTCTGATGCGCAGAAGGATCGGGGAAATGTTGAAGTTCCTGCAGTCATTGATTAGGACCACACTTGATGATTTTGTAATAATGTTTAAGACTTGTGATTTTTGATGACGTTTTGATGATTTTGTGCATGTTGGCTGCTTTGCTTGCCCTTATCATACTTTGCTTTGCTTACCCTTTTCCCCCAAGTGATGTGCTTAGCCATGATGAGCTCTTCACTTGTATGTTTGTTGTTTATCGCTTTAATTTTACCACTCATGTATTTCTTAACATGATCTCACTTCATAGTGTTGTCGAGAGCCTTAGCCATGTGCTCAGCTGTGCTGTTGCTGATCAGCTAAACTGTGCCTTAGCACGTTTTTACTCCGTGGCATTTTTGTGGCCTTAGCCATGTGATCATTTGTGCCGTTGCTGATCAGCTGAGTTGTGCCTTAGCACGATTTTATGCCGTAGCATTTTTGTGGCCTTAGCCATGTGCTCAGTTGTGCCGTAGCTGATTAGCTGAGCTGTGCCTTAACACGATTTTATGCCGTAGCGTTTTTGTGGCCTTAGACATGTGCTCAGCTATGCTATAGCTAATCAGCTGAGCTGTGTCTTAGCACGATTTTATGCAGTGGCATTTTTGTGGCCTTAGCCATGTGCTCAGCTATGCCGTAGCTGATCAGCTGAGCTGTGCCTTGATACGATTTTGACTTCAATTCTACCTTATGAACAGACAAAATGATTTTGCAGGCAACGATAGTTTATTGAAGAAGTCAATAATTAATTTTCAACACATAAACAATTAACTCAGAGTGGACAAAAATAGCATAAGTATGAAGTACGCATCAGTACGCCTTATCTTTATTTGTAGTAGCGCTTCAGATGTTCAGCATTCCAAGGGTTGTTCAGCTCCTTCCCTCTTATCATGGCTAGTCTGTACGCCCCAGCCTTGGAGTGTCTTAACACTCTGTAGGGACCTTCCCAATTAGGCTACAGTTGTTTGACTTTCCTCCCTGTATGGTCTACTTTCCTGAGCACGAGGTCGCCAGGTTGAAACAATCTTGGCCAAACCTTGGCATCATGATATCTAGACATCCGTTGTTGGTAAATGGCATTATTTGCAGCTGCCATATCTCTTTTCTCTTACAGTAGATCAAGCTCAGTTCTTAAGTCTTCCTTGTTCTCGGTGTCGTCCAGTGACGTCGTCCTGTAGTTGAGAAGCTCTACTTCAATTGGGACAATGGCTTCTGCTCCAAAAGATAGGGCATAGAGAGATTCCCCTGTTGATGTCCTCGCCATGGTACGAAATCCCCACAGTACGAAATGCCCAAGTACAAAATGCAACTCCTCTGGCCAATCTCCCTTTGCATTTCTCAGCCTTCTCTTCAGCCCTTTTTGATTTCTCGATTGGTCACCTCGGCTTGTCCATTGGCTCTAGGATAGGCCTTCGATGTGTAGTGTACGTGAATTGCCTTGGCGCTACAGAATTTTCTGAAGTCCGCATTGTCAAACTGCTTCCCCAAATCCACCACTAGCACACGCGGTAGGCCGAACTTGCATATGATGCCCTGCCATAGAAAGGAGATGGTGATATGGGCAGTGATGGTTGATAGTGCCTTGGCTTCCACACACTTGGTGAAATAGTCAATGGCCACTATCACATACTGAAGTTGGTTTTTACCTTTCGGTAGTGGTCCGATAAAATCCATCCCCCATTGAGCGAAGGGTCAGGGCCCCCTCATTGGGCTCATCTGAGCAGGTAGCCTGTGAGAAATGTTGGCGAATTTCTGACACTGATCACATTTTTGCATTGTTTGGGCGCAATCCTTCTGCATCGTCGGCCAATAGTACCCCAGCCTTACTATTTTATACGCCAGGGCCCTTCCTCCTTGGTGAGTTCCACAGATGCCCTCGTGGACTTTCCTGCATAATACGGGAGGCTTCTTCCATCATTAAGCACCATAGGTACGACAGAGAAAAGCTTCTCTTGTAAAGGATGTTACCAATAAGCACATATTTTGCTGCATGGATCCTGAGTTTCCTAGTCTCCCCTCTGTCTTCTAGAGTCTCACTAGTCCTAATGTAAGAAGCGATCGGTACAGCCCATGAGTTTGAGTAGTCGATTGTGGAGACAATATATCCATGTGCCTCAATGCTCGGCCTATTCAGCTCTTGAATCAAAATTCCCTCTGGGACTAATCTGTACTCTGAGGTGGCAATCTTGGACAGGTCATCCGCTTCTTGATTTTTGGATCTCGGTATCTGCGAGATGGTAAACTTGGCGAAGCCTCCTCTGAGTATTTTGACCACACTGAGATACTTTCCCATCGTCTCCTCTTTGGCTTCAAATTCTCCGTTGACTTATTCAACCACTAGTTGCGAGTCGCTTACCACTTCTAGGCACTTTACCCCAATGATCTGTGCAATCTGCAGCCCGATCACGAGCACCTCATACTCGGCCTGATTGTTGGTAGCCTTAAAGTTTAATCTCAATGCGTACTTCAGTTTTTGCCCTTTCGGTGTTGTGAGGACCAGACCTGCCCCGTTGGAAAACTTGGTTACAGACCCGTCAACACCAAGGTGTCATGATTCTCTTTCTTCTTTCTCTATCTCAGGATCCTGAACAGCATATTCCACCAAGAAATCGACCACAGCATGCCCCTTCATTGCGGTCCTGGGCTTGTAGTCAATATCAAATTCACCCAATTTCAATGACCACTGGATTAGGCGACCCGAGGTGTCGGGATTGAACAAGGCTCTTCTCAATGGCATGTCTGTCAATACAATGATGGGATGAGACTGAAAATAGGGCCTCAGCTTTCTTGTTGCGGTGACAACTGCGAATGCCATTTTTTCAATCTTGGGATACCTCATTTCTGCTCCTCTCAAGGCTTTGCTCGTGTAGTATACGGGATGCTGGACCCCTTCTTCCTCTCGGATCAACACCAATCTAACAACATGGGAAGAGACTGCAATGTAAAGAAAAAGCTCCTCCCCATCTCTCGCCAGGCTTAGGAGGGGAGGGTTACGGAGGTAATGCTTGAGTTGCGTGAACGCCTGCTCACTTTCCTGCGTCCACTCAAATGACTTTTTCAAGATTCTAAAGAAGGGGTTACACTTATCTGTGGCCCTTGAGACGAAACGATTCAGGGCCTCCACGCATCCTGTCAACCTCTGGATCTCCTTGACTGTAACTGGTGGCATCATCTCCATTACTGCTCTGATCTTCTTGGGATTTGCCTCTATTCCTCGGTGTGAGACCATAAACCCTATAAACTTCCCCGATGCAACTCCAAATGCGCACTTTGCCGAGTTCAACTTCATGCGGTATCTTCTCAGTACTTGGAATGCTTTAGCCAGGTCTTGCACGCGATCACTCCGCTTTCTGCTCTTGACCAACATGTCATCCACATAAACTTAAACGCTCTCACCTATCAGATCTTTGAACATTCTGTTGACGAGCCTCTGATAGGTCGCACCTGCATTTTTCAGTTCAAAAGGCATCACTTTGTAGCAATAGAGCCCTCTGTCGGTTATAAAAGAAGTTTTCTCCTCGTCGTCTTCTTCCATCTTGATCTGATTGTAACATGAGAAGACGTCCATAAAGCTCAACAACTCGTAGCCTGATGTGGAGTCCCCAAGTTGGTCAATTCTTGGTAAAGGGAAACTGTCCTTAGGACATGCTTTATTTAGATTCTTGTAATCAACATACATTCTCTATTAGCCGGACGACTTCTTTACCATAACCACATTGGAAATCCAATTAGGTTATTGGGATTCCCTAATTGATCCCGCCTGCAGCAGTTTGGCTACCTCATGAGCAGTTGCATAGTTTCTCTCGGGTGCGAACACCCTTTTCTTCTGCTTAACTGGACGACACCCAAGGTCAACATTCAATCGGTGTATCGTTATTCTCGTATCAATACCTGGGATATCCTCATGGCTCCAGGCGAAGACATCTTTCTTCTTCTCCAGATATTCAATCAACCTGACTCTCTCTTCCAGGGTTAGCCCAGTACCGAGCTAAATTGTCTAGTCAGGCTGATCGGGCCATACCGCCAAAGAGACCAAATGTTCGACTTATTCACCTTGCATAAGTCTTTCTTCGTCTCTTACGTCCAACCCGTCAAGTACCATGGCCTCGTAACGGTGCTTGACCGAGAAATTATAACACTCCCGTGCTGTCTTTTGATCTCCCTTCAATTCTCCCACTCCGCCAGGGTTTGGGAATTTCACTTTCAAATGGAACGTCGAGATAACAGCCTTAACTTTGTTTAGGAGTACTCTGCCCACTATAGCATTGTAAGATGAGGGGGCATCCACCACCAGGAAATCGATCATCTGCGTAACCTGCCTCCCCTCTTCTCCCAAAGTCACGGGCAAGGCTATCTGGCCCTTTGGATACATTGTGTCCCCAGCGAATCCCAACAATGGTGATGTCATCGGCCGCAAACAATCTCTTCCCAACCGGAGCTGATCAAATGCGTGAAGGAAGAGGATGTCAGCTGAGCTTCCACTGTCGATCAGTACTCTCCTTGTCTTAAATTTAGCCATAGTCATGGAGACCACTAGGGGATAATCATGGGGATAGACTGTCCCTTTCTCGTCTTCGTCTGAAAAAACAATAGGTGGATCCTCTTGTCTTGAACATTTGGGCTACCTCCCTACTGCGCAGATCTCCATGGGATCTACTGTCCTTAGCCTCCTGAGATGAGTCTTCCGAGCCGAACTAGATTCTCTACCACCAGTAGACCCCCCGTGCACCATCCTTATCTCTCCGATAGGTTCATTGTTCTCGGGGACCCTGCCATGTTCTTCTCGCCCTGGTCCGCCGCGCTGAGCCCTAGGCTCGACTCTCTGCACGAATCTCTGCAATCTCCCTCTTTGAATGAGCTCCTCGATATGCGCCTTAAGATCAATACAGTCGTTGGTGTAATACATATGGTCACGATGGAAGCAACAATACTTATCTCTGGGCCTTTTATCGGGGTTAGTTGTTAGCCGAGCTGGCCACCTCAGGCCAGGATCATCCTTGAGGTCGTCCATGATTCGCTCGACAGAAGCTATCAGGGGGTGTAATTTCTGTGTCTCTCTGGTGGCCTGCCAGTCCTTCAATGAGGACTCCTTCTGGGAGATCCTCTCCTTGGTCAACCCCTTCGGTCGATCCTCTTACCCTTCTGCTCATAAAAGGACCCTTCGGATGGTCTTTTCTTCTTTTCTCGATCTGAATCTGCTGTGCCAAAACCTGACCCTGAGGCGCATCGTCTCGACTCTTCCGCGCATTCAAAGCATCCTCAACATTAATGTGTTTCTGAGCTCTCATCAACAGCTCTGCCATGTCGTGTGGAGGATCTTGGGTCAAGTTGATTAGTAAAGTTCCCGACCACAGACCTGCTATGTAGACTGCCATCGCCTTTTTATCGTCTGCGCTCTCTATCTGCATGGCCTCATGTGTAAACCGAGAGGTGTATTCTCGCACAAACTCTCCTTTCTTCTGGCGCACCGTAAGCAGGTGGGTATCAGGCTTGCGATAACGCTGTCCTGCGATGAAGTAGCTTACGAATTTCTGACTTAGTTCTTTGAAGCTATCCACACTTCCTGGCTTGAGTTTGTTGAACCATATGCGCACACTCCCCTTGAGGGTGACAGGAAAGGCCCTACACATGACCTCATCTGGAACTGCCTGAAGCATCATGAGGTTCTTATACGTTTCTAAGTGATCGAGCGAATCCGCGGCGCCATTGAAAGATTCCAGCATGGGCATCTTGAACTTGGTAGGCAGAGGGGCGTTGAGAACGCCCATGGAAAATGGGGAATCCGTATTCTGTACTTACTCTTCCACGGTTGCTGGGGTTTTCGCCTGGATTCGTCTCTGTATTCCGTCGATCTGGGCTTTTATGGAAGCCAAGAGGTCCTTATCTGGTCTCTCCAACGGTTGCTTGGCTCTCGCCTAGTTGATTTGCTGGACTGAGGGTCAGTAACATTCTGGGACTGATTCTCATTCCTCTCCTCCCTCTTTTCTTCACTGTCTTCGACCCTCTCCTGGATCTCTTCCTGCTCTTGCGGAGCCTGAGGTGGTGGTTGGTTTTGCTGAGTCCTCAACTGCTGATTTTCATGGCGGGTTTCTTCTAGATTCTTCGTGAGCAATTCAATCTGGCATTGCATGGCCAGAAATATTTCTGGAGTTATCTCTGGGGGATTCTGTTGTGCGACAGATCGCGTATTAGCCATTGGAAACCTATCACCAAAGAACAGTACAAGTCGTTCCCACAAACGGCGTCAACTGATGAATCAGTTTCCAGCGCGGCTCACCTGCACTCGAAACCTCCTGCGATCTGACCTTCTTGCTATTGTTACATGCAAAGGGGGAACTATCCAAAAGCACAAAATGGGGGTGGGGGTGCCTCTGAACCTCCTCCGACGATCAAATCAGTCACTGTTTGAAGGAGAAAGAGAGAATTTACGAAGTGCAAAGGGTGAGAATCAATGTGTACCTTTCTCCTATGCTAACTCTTGCTTATATACCTGATAGCTAAGGCTTTGCAACCCTAGCCGTCGTGCCCGATATTAGCGGGATCCCCCCGCACGTTTCCTTATCCTCGCTAACCGCGAATGGTAGTTTCCTTATCCATATCAGTACGCTCCGCCATTCTCGGCGACCATTTCGTAAACGTAACCACGTATCCCTTGACGGGGTCTCGTGTGCTTGTCTTCCCAGTCGTGCATAAATGACCGTTATATGGCTCCCCTGTTTTATTACTCTGCTTGTCCAGACCTGACTGCGACCGAGCTGACGACCAGAAACTATACCCGAGCTGTCACTCGGGCCAACACATGTGATTTCATTCCGAGCTGACCTCTCGAATTATTTCCCTCATCAGCCACTTAATAGCTTTTGTGCAAATAGAGTCACATAATATTTTCTTTCAACTTTAAAATCGAGTTGTTTAAAAAGACAACACACCCTAGTGTGATTAAGTCACACTAGGACCCCAATCCTCCCCATCCACATAAAAAATCCATGAATGGTGAATTAAATTCATTCAAAATATAACGCACAATATACACGATTGTCAAATTATACAATGTGTTTGTATTTTTAAAATCAAGTCAAGATATAAAAATATCCATGAATCATGAATTAAATTCATTTAAAATATAACCCAAATCAATACAAATGTTAGACCTACACAATAAATTTTATAATGTTTAAGTATTTTTTGGGTGCTGATTCTGCTACAAATATTTTTTATTCTGTCTAAAAAAATGTTTGTGACAATATAAATTACTATATGTTATTGATATTGACACAAACATTTTTGTGACCAGAATCAAAAATATTTGTGGCAAAATCACTTATATTTTTTTTTTGCATATATGACATTTTCACTCGATCTTATGTTTGGTTTCTTTTCTTCCCACCACACCATGAGTCCTTGACTATAAAAAGTGGAAGGGCCTTTTTAGACAAAAGGCAAAAGGGATACCACCACAAGGATTAGCCAAACAAACATTTTGAACTATATATTGTAGTACTTAGAGCATCTCCAAGAGATTAGGTAAACCCAATATTTAGTTAATTTAGCTAGCCAAAACTCTAAAAATGTATTCCAACAGCCTAGTCTAATGACTAGGTATTATAAAAACAATGAATAGTTCCTAGTCATTTGTGACCAGTCACTATTCACTTAGCTACTCATTATTTAATACTTCTTTCCTCTCTCTCTCTCATTTGTTTATTATCTATATAATATTTAAATGAAAAAAACTAGTATTATATTATGTGTTAGGTAAAATAGATAATCTGTTAGAGTTGTGTAGTAAAAATTGAATAGTCAAAATACAAATATGCACTATTTATTTTTATTTTAACTAGCAACTGTTGGAGTTGCTCTTAGAGCATTTTCAAGAGCCTAGTTACTTTACCTTTTTAGTTAATTTAGCTAGTTGAACATGTAAAAAATTAGTCCAACAGATTAGCTACTTAGCTAGGTAAAATAACTTTTGTGAACAGTGACTAATCATAGGTATTGAGTCATTGTAGACTAGTCATCCTAATTTAATTCTAAAAAATTATCTTTCACCAATCAGTTTTTTACAAAAACTTTCAAATGCAAAAATTATAATAAAAGAAATAATATTTTAATTAAGAATAGTTAAAATAGATAGTGTTGTTGGAATGTGTATTGATAAAATAGATAGTTAAAATAATAATGTTCAATTTTAGATAGCTTTTTTATCTAGTATTGTTGGAGATGCTCTTACCCGATTATCGTGTCTCAGCTGGCACTGGATTCTTCCTTCCTGGTGTTTTTTTTATATTTTCATTAACAACCCCAACTACTACTAATATTTCGCATTTTATGCCTTAAAATAATATTTCTGTCACATTCTAACAATTTATGATCCCCT
>NMUG010008179.1:0-11757 GCA_002855965.1 Monotropa hypopitys | reverse complement strand
ATTTGCGTACAAGGCGATTTCCACTTGGGTCTTCCATGCAAGATAGTTGGTTGAATCCAGCTTTACTGTGATGAAACTCTGAAAATTGCTGATCAGAAACTTTAGTGAAGATGATATGTCTTCTGCAGCCATGACAGAGAATGAGAGGAGAAGATGATCGAGTTCTTGATTTTCTTGATTTTCTTGATCTTGAAATATGAACTTAATGACGATTAGTCATTGGCTCTGATACCATGAAAAACAATAATGAAGTAATGAAAAGATAAGAGAGAGAAATCTGAAAAGAAAGTTTCATTCATTAATTCTAAAATTTGAACTGTTACATGATTATATAGGCAGTGGAGAAGAAACACCACCGACCTTCCTAGTGGGCTAAATGGGCCCTAAGACAATACTTAATCTTCCGAAACATAAAGAAGGATCTACCGGAAGATTGTTCGTAACACAAGGTGAACAAAGAGATTAACCGACCACCTTCTGGAACATGAAGATTCATCTTCCGGAACATCAGACATTCAAGACTAGAAGTCTGCAATGTGAGCTGTCATCCTCTAGAACATTAAGAGCCATCTTCCGGAACATCAGATGATCAGGACTAGAAGTCTGCAATGTGATCTGTCATCTTCTGGAACATTAAGAGCCATCTTCCGGAACATAAAAGGTTAGAAACAAAGTTTAGTTTGTTCCTTTAACAGTTAGGGGTAGGATGCTGATATATGGAAGGAGACATGATGGACATTATATACAGTGGCAGATCCAAGGGGTTCGGTGGGGGCCCGAGCCACCCCCAACTCAGGAAAATAAAAAAAATTAATTTGTAATTGGAAGTTTGGAACTGAGAGTAACCCTAAATCCCTAAAGCGACGCACTCCCCTTTCTTCCCCCTCCCCCCTCCCGCACATCTGCTGCTCCCGTCCATCCGAGGTGGATGTCACCCATTGTATCATTGGTTGGGTGTGCATCTAGCACCCTCTTTTTCTAACCTTTTATTTTAACAAACCAAACCAATGTTGAAAATTCATGGGGCAATGAGTCTATTCAAATTCCAACTTTTGGCATATTCTTTAGTTTTCCCACTATATTCATTGTCTTTATTTTAGAATTAATGTCTGAAATCAATTCCTGGTTAAAGGTCATTGAATGCTGTTTGCACCTTTGATTTGTATAAATACAAAACTTGCAATTGTGGAGAAAATAGAACAATACAACAAAAAATTCATCTCAAAACATAAGTCCTTGATTTCTTTTCTTGAGAGAGAGAGAGAGTCAAACACAATCCATTCACCAAGATTGCTTTTCGGTGGTGTTCTAAAGATAATGATCGAGACCGTCTGATCCTGAGAGACAGACGTCCACCTTCTGTGTAAGACTCGTTCAAAAAATAATAAATAAATGCAGTTTAAAAAAAGCTAATTGAAAGCAATTAAGAAAATACGGGTTAATATAGTAGCATATTAAACTTTGAGGGTCCAATTGCATGAATTAGAGATCTAATGGGGAAAATGTTATTATATTATTTATTTCTTACATCTGTAAAGTGGAGTAAGAGATAGAACAGGTGGAGTGAGTTATATTAGTGCATGTGTGTGAATTTTATTCTATTCGTGTAAGAATATTGACAACCAAACTTTGAAACTTCCAGGAGTTTAAAGATTGTTTTTATTTAAGAAAGAAAAATGTATCATCAATTCACCCCGGGTAAAAAATAGTGAAATATAGAGATTGAGAAAAAATCTGTTCATTTAGTGTGAGAGGAAGAAACCCAATTTAAACCATTGAAGAAGAAGCAGTCACAAGAGGAAACCAAATAAACAGTCCACTGAAAAACAACGAAACACAGGTTCTGTGGCAGGAAAAAATAAATATAAGGGTAAAAAAAGTAAAATTACAACTATTAAAATAATCAAAAGGTAAATATTTATGATTAAATATTAATTCCCGCACAGAAGTTAATATTTTCCGAACTGAAAATAAGTTTCCCGAGCTGAAATTACTCCCGCGCAGAAAAGAACGGGATGAACAGTATTTTCGACAACGGAACTCTGCAGATTATTCTCCGAGTTGAATTTGAGCTCGGGAATGAGGTATTTACTTCGGGAAATCAGTCGAAAATGGTTAATTAAGCGAATTGCATGTAAATATGATGTTAAAATTAAGAAAAAAGAACCGAAAGATTTGATCATGACGAGAAGTCTAGATCTGTTTATTTAACGATTAGAATGAGAAGTTCTGGTCATTAAATAAACCCAGAAAGAATGATACGAGTAAAGGATAAGAAATATAATGTACAAAATAACAAAAAGAAGCTTTAGTGGAGCCAATTATTTGAGAAAAAGGACAAGTATTACTGTTTAAAGTGGAAATATTAATGGCCCATTAGCCGTTCAAAATATATTAAAGAATGTATATGAGACAAAAGAAAGGGAATGTACAGTCAGACCCCACCCTTCAAAAACTTAAATTATGGAAGGTGAGATTCAGACAATAATGAAAAGGACAGTGTATAAATCACAAGGTAAATCATTTGTGAAAGGTACACAAACTTCTGATACTGAATTCTCTTTGATTTCAGTTCTTTTCTTAAGTTATATTTCAGTCAAATATTAACTTAAGCATCGGAGTACCCCATGAAGATAAGGGAGGGGGTCCCTTAGTCATTTTTATGTTTTGCAGCAAAATTGAAGTTATCAGGAAGTCTAGTATTTATTGAAGAAGTCAACATCATCCATTGACCTAGCATTTTGGACAATTTCAAGGGTGATCCAAAACCCCCACCCATAATTGGCGCCGTCTGTGGGAAGTATTTTTTAAGATTTTTGAAGATTTCCATTTTCTTGTGACCAAGAATATCAGGACGAGCAGTAGAAACACCAAAGAAAGAAAGAAAGAAACACGTCAAGGAGGATTCTTCAGGAGACGAGCTCTCTGTCGAAGAGTTAGAGTTTGAGTGAAGAAGAATCTGAGTATTCTTCTTCACGAACCAGAAGTCTTGTTACCAAGAGGGAGACAAACTTGGAAAGAATTGTTGAAAGCCGAGATCAAATAATTAAAAGATTGGAAAGGGAAATCCATGAGCTCAAGAGAGGAGAAATTCAAAATCTTCAGCAAGTGGAGGTTCAGAATCATCAACAAGTGGAGGAAAACATTCCTCAGCGATCTCGTTCCAGGTCCAGAAGAACTAGAAGCCATCATGATCAACAAGACAGACCTAGAAATCAAAATGTACCTAGGATTGTTCTTGATGATCGAGTCAGCCATACTCAAGGAAGAAGCCGGGCATCTATGCAGGAGGAAGAAAGATCAAGAAGAACAAATTATGAGCAAAGAAACAAAGCCCCTATTCGGGAAAAGAGGTACCATAGAGAAGATAGACAGCTCAGAAATTTGGTGAGGGGATATGATCCATTGCCCTCAAATATGAATGATATCCGGGATTGGATAGATCATCGCATGGGAGGAAGAAGAACAACACAGGAAAATGCCAGGAGGGCATTGCGGCAGATGACATCAACACCTTTGTGTGCTGAGATTGATAATTATCCTTTGCCTAGGAATTTTGTTCAGCCGAAATTCTAGATGTATAATGGGACCTCAGATCCCATGGCTCATTTGAAGGCATATCTCCAATTAATGATTATGCATTCTGGAGATGAAGATTTGTATTGCAAGATGTTTGCATCCAGTTTAGGAGAAATTTCTCTAAACTGGTATCAAACTCTTGCCCCACACTCTTTTATGGGATGGGAGGATCTTGCCGAGTAGTTTGTGATGAGATTTCTCACTTATCGGAAACCACCAAAGAAATTTGATTCCTTGATGTCATTGAGAAAGAAATTGGATGAATCAATCCGAGAATATGCTGGGAAGTACATGGGAGTATACAATGAGATTGAAGATTGTAGTGAAGAGTATGCAGTTGGAACCTTCAAACTTGGATTATCTATTCGGGAGAAGCTGTGAGAGTCTCTTATAATGAACTCTACAGAGACTATAGTGGAGATGATAGACAGGGGTGGAGCAACATGCAAAGGTGGAGGATGAAATTGCTCGGGAGAATGAATGAACAAGCCACAAAGCTCATAAAGCCAATACCACCAGACAAAAGAAACCAGAAAAGAAGAGAAAGCAAGAAGCAATTATTGCAGTTGCTGAAAAGAAAGAAGAGCCAATAGAAGTGTTGTACGCAGCACGTAGAGCCCCAAGGCCATGACCACAATCTTATAAGGCGATCCATGCCACTTTTAATGTTTCAATTTTTCGGATCATATGGCCAATGAAGGATGAACCATTTTGGAGGTGGCCTAAGAAGCAAGGAGGAAATCAGGTGGAGCTGGAAGTAACAAGACGTTGTTGCAGTTTCCATCGGGAGTTTGGACACATGACAAAGGATTGCAACACGTATAAAACGTTTTTGGAAGATTTAGTGGCAGCAGGGCATTTAAAGAAGTATCTAGCAGGACCAGAGGATGCTATTCCACAAGAACAACAAAGGGCAAGCACACCAGAACCAAGATTTTTGGCTCCTCTTGGTACTATCCATGTGATTCATGGCATAGTAGAATCAACTTCAGAGAATGACGCACGAGCACAAAGGAGGAGGGAAGGCCATTCACATCATGTACTTCAACTTGGTCAGAAACGATTAAGGGAAGAAGGAGCAGAGAAGATCTCTTTTCAGAGGAGGATCTTATTGGAGTATAAGTGCCACATAATGATGCTCTAATTATTACATTAGAGATCTCCAGGTTTGATACTGAAAGGATTTTAGTTGAACAAGGCAGTTCAACTGAAATTCTTTATTATGATGCTTTTAAGAAAATGGGCTTGGCAGAAGAAAATTTGCAAGAGGTTAAGATATCTTTGATTGGCTTCAGTGCTGAACCAGTATGGCCTCTAGGATTGGTGGTTCTACCAGTCCATGCTGGAAGGATTACATTGAACACCAAATTTTTGGTGGTAGATGTCCCTTAAGCATATAATGCAATTGTTGGAAGAACATGGATGCATAGGATGTGAGCAATCCCTTCAACCTATCATCAGGTTCTTAAATTCCCTGGTCCAAAAGGAATTGAATGTATAAAAGGTAATCAGACTATTTCTAAGAATTGTTTTGTAGCCTCTCTGAAAACAAAGCAAAGGATTGAGAAGGTCAAAACCATAGAAGTGCCAGATCAGCCAACATTAGAGGATGTCGGAAAGAATCCAGAAGAAAGAGTGGTGGAAAAGCTGAAGAAAGTTGCTGCTCATCCATTTGATGAGGAGTGATATTTTCTGATTGGAGAGGAGTTGCCACGAGAAGATGAAGAAAGTTTGGTCTAGCTCTTGATGGATCATATTGATGTGTTTGCATGGACACCTCAAGAGATGCCAGGAATTGACCCAGAGGTAATCTTCCATCATTTGAACGTCAATCCAAGCTTCAAACCAGTTATGCAGAAGAGGAGGTCTGTTGTGCAACATACAAATGCTGTTATTGAAGAAGTTGATAACCTTTTGAAGACATGAGCAATTTGGGAAGTGTATTACCTGGATTGGTTGGCTAATATAGTTGTTGTGAAGAAGAAGAATGGTAAATGGAGAGTCCGTGTTGATTTTACAGATCTCAACAAGGCTTGCCCAAAAGACAGCTTTCCTTTGCCAAAGATCGATCAGTTGGTGGATAGCACAACTGGGTTTGAAAGAATGAACTTCTTGGATGCTTATAGAGGGTATCACCAAATAGCAATATTTGAACCTGATCAAGAAAAGACCTCATTCATTACTCCTAGAGGTCTTTATTGTTATAAGGTGATGCCATTTTGGTTTGAGGAATGCTGGAGTGACGTATCAAAGACTTGCAACAAAGATGTTCAAAGAAATGATTGGCAAGAATTTGGAGGTTTATATTGATGATATGGTGATCAAATCCAAGAAATCAGAATCTCACTTGGCAGATTTGTATCAAACTTTTGAGATACTAAAAAATTTTAAGTTGAAACTTAATGCCTCAAAATGTGCTTTTGGTGTTAGTTTAGGGAAATTCTTGGGTCATTTGGTTACCAGAAGGGGAATAGAAGCAAATCCGGATCAGATTGCAGTTCTGCAGAATCTCCAAAGTCCCAAAAAGACTAAGAGGTTCAAAGACTTATTGGAATGGTAGCCGCGCTCAACAGATTTATCAGCAGATCATCTGACAGATGTAGACCCTTTTTCCAATTTCTGAAGAAGCAAGCTACCTACAGCTGGACAGAAGATTGTGAGAATGCCTTTCAAGAGCTGAAGAAATATCTTGTCAGTCCACCGTTGATTGTCACACCAGAGCCAGAAGATGTACTAAAGATTTATCTTGTAGTGTCTGAGCATGCAGTTAGTGCTGTTCTGGTCAAGGAAGAAGATGCCGAGCAGAGAACTATTTTGTGAGACCCCGGTCCTAGAAAATATTAAATAGAAATATGTAATTATGCAAATATAAATTTTTGGGAATTTTTGGAGAATTCTCTGATATTTAATTAAGCCTTGAGATCATAAAATATGGAGAAGAATTTAATCTAGGGGCCTAAGTGAAAGAGGAGCAAGTTGGGGGACCAAACCGAGCTCTGCTGAACAATGAGGGTCTGGCCACATAGAGGTCCGACCACCTCAGCAGTCGTATGACAGCTCGTCCATGTGGGCAGTCCATCTGGACAGCCACTCTGTCAAATGAGACAAGAGTTTTTGTAGTGGGCTGACGTCATGTAGCACTTCAGCATAAGAAGCCAAATTGTGCGGCTGAGTGGGCTGAGGTCAACTGGCTAGAAGCCAAGGCTGGCGGCCAGTGAGACCACTTGGTGGCGCCGTATGGATGTCTGCTATCAGTCCGGATCAATTATTCTCTTCTTATCTATAAATACTCATCACATTCTTTCTGTTTTTGGTACAACATCATTCGAGAGCATCCATACTCTCTCTCTCTAAAAACTCTGTCTGAAGCACTTCTGCTCGGCAAAGCTTTGAATTCTTCTTTCAGGTGCTCAGCAACTCATCTCTTACACTCCAGGTACTCGGAAACCTATCAGCCGAGCAGTCTTACCATAAATTGTTGATCAGCAATTCTTAGTCGTCCATCCAAACTCCTCAGAAGCATTGTTTGAGCTCCGGTCAAATTGTATTCAGTTCGGCAAAAGCTTTTTTTTAGTTCAGTAGACCTTGCATCACATCAGAACTAGTTTGGCAGAACCAATTAAGCTCAGATCATTTGACCTTCGGCACGTTTTAACTCCGGCCAAAGGTACAACTCTTGTTTCAAATTATTCTATGCTCAGCAAAAGCCCTAGAACACAAAAATCATTGTTCGACAGACTTAAATCTAAGTCTTGTTTTGATATTGTTGCTTCGGCAGACTCAT
This sequence comes from Monotropa hypopitys, assembly GCA_002855965.1. NCBI lineage: Eukaryota > Viridiplantae > Streptophyta > Magnoliopsida > Ericales > Ericaceae > Monotropa > Monotropa hypopitys. The sequence goes on along the minus strand of NMUG010008179.1, from coordinate 4,394 downwards.
TCGGAGTCTTACTGCATATTATTGTTGTCGCTCTCATGCACGGCCGTTATTCAGCTCGGCAAGAGTTTCTACTCGGCCAAAAGAGCTTCGCCGCACAACTATATGTCTTTTGCTCGGCAAAGCTAGCATTCGGCTAAGTTTTTGCTCAGGCTATGATTTTTAGTTTGGCCAAGTTATGTTTTGGTCCGACCGCACTCCCATGCATATGTTGATTGATTGATCATCACTTTGTCCGAAGCAATTGTGTTTGGCAGTGGACAGTCCATTCTTTGATTTAAATTAGCTCGGCTAAAACTCCAGTTGTTCGAGCAATTGGCCCAAGACCTTTAAATTAGTCCTTTGGTCATTTTCGACCTACAATCAACTTGAAAATTTGTATTTTCACTCTGATCAAAATAGTGTTCGGACTGTAGTATGGCAGTTCGGCATCAAGATAGCCGACTATTTTTTGTCACGACTCATAATTTTAAGATCTATTTCCGGAATTAAATTCGCTACTCTATTCGATTTATAGATCTTAGTGCAGACTCCTTAGATTGTATTGGTGATTGAAAGACGATTTTAGACTCCTCCATAGTTCATACGTATTGCTTGTGGTTGATTCGGGGTGTCTCAGGGAAGTCCCTGGGACCCTTGGCATTGAAATTTAGCATTAGGAGGAGTTTGCATCAGTGCAAAGTGGTCTTGCACCGGTGCAGGAGATTTTAGAAGTTTGCATCGGTGCAGAGAATGGCTGCACCGGTGCACAAACCTTTTGTTCACTTCTGGAGAAGTTTGCATCGGTGCAGAATGGACTTGCACCGGTGCACAAACTTACTGTTCAAAATTCTGAGGAGTTTGTACCAGTGCAGAGTTGTCTTGCACCGGTACACAGAGGCATTTCTAGCAAAATTTGTTCTCATTAAGGGTATTTGGGTCTTTTTATGTGGGGGTCATATATATACCCAAGGGAGTTCGAGTTTCACTCATCTCCTTCATTATTTTCCCAACCCTAGCCACCCTATACTCTATCTACCTCCATTCTCAAACTCTCTCCCTTCTCTATACAAATTAACGGCCCTCTAAGCATCCGATGGAGATTTACCAAGGAGAAACGTTGTTCTCCTCAACGAGGGATTTCTGGCAAGCCATGGATTCAAGCCATCTGCCAAGTTTCGGGTTTTTGGGTGTCCTCCAACTTCAAGCAATGGAGTTTTATTCTTCATCAACGTTGACGAGCGCTTCGAGAGCTACGCGGTGATGGGTTCGGATCGCGGCGGTACGATGGATGACTTTCATCTAGAATTCGTGCACATCACCCTATAGATCAAGTTATTAGAAACTTAAATGAAGGTGTCACTACTAGAAGAAGATTGCAAAATGAAATCACCTTTGTATGTTTTAATTCATCTCTTGAACCGAAAAAGATTGAAGATGCGTTGAGTGATGAATTTTGGGTGAGTGCCATGCAAGATGAATTAGGTCAATTTACTAGGAACCACATGTGGTATCTTGTCCCTCATCCTTCTCATACAAATGTCATTGGAACTAAATGGGTTTTAAAAATAAGAAAGATGAGGAAGGAATTGTGGTTCGAAATAAAGCAAGATTGGTAGCACAAGGGTATACACAAATAGAGGGTATTGATTTTGATAAAACTTTTTCCCCTGTTGCTCGTTTAGAGTCTATTAGACTTTTGTTTGGCATATCTTGTTTCTTTGGAATCAAACTTTTTCAAATATATGTTAAGAGTGCTTTTCTCAACGGTGATCTCAAAGAAGAAGTTTATGTTGAACAACCTCTGGGCTTTAGTGATCCTACATATCCCAATCATGTCTACCATCTTAGAAAAGCTCTATACGGGCTCAAGCAAGCCCCTCGAGCCTGGTATAAACGTTTAACTGATTATCTTTTAAATACGGGCTTTACGAGAGGGGGAATAGACCAAACTTTGTTTATTAGAAAGAATGGACACGATTTAGTAATTGCTCAAATCTATGTGGACGATATTGGGTTTGGTTCTACTTCAGAATTGCTGTCTAAATACTTTGGAGCTGAAATGTCACACGAATTTCAAATGAGTTTAATGGGAGAATTGACTTATTTTTTGGGCTTTCAAATACGTCAAAAAGAAGATGAGATTTTCTTGTCTCAATCTACTTATGCTAAAGAACTTGTTAAGAAATTTGGAATGCAAAATGCTAAACCTTCTCGAACATCCGTGGGAACCAACATTAAACTTGCAAAAAATGAATGTGACACCGATGTAGATTCTACTTTGTATCGTAGCATGTTAGGTAGTCTTTTATACCTCACTGCTACTCGTTCTGACATTGCTTGTAGTGTTGGTGTTGGTGCAAGATATCAATCCCAACCTAAAGAATAACATCTTTCAGCTATTAAATGAATTATAAGGTACATTCACGGTACTCTATCTTTAGGCCTATTTTATCTATATGGTACAAAATCTGAGTTGGTTGCTTTTTCTGATGCGGATTGGGCAGGTAGTGCCGATGATAGAAAAAGAACCTCTGGTGGGTGTTTCTATTTTGGAAATTGTCTTGTAGCTTGGTTTAGTAAAAAGCAAAATTGTGTTTCTCTGTCCACTGCTGAAGCAGAATATATTGCTGTTGGAAGTAGTTGTACCCAACTTATGTAGATGAAACAAGTGCTACAAGATTATGGAATCCATCAAAGCACAATGAGTGTATTTTGTGATAACACGAGTGCTATATGTATTTCAAAGAATCTGGTTCAACATTCCCGAACAAAACACATTGATATACGACATCATTTTATTAGGGAACTAGTTAAAGATAAAATAATTGAACTTGCATTTATTCCTACTGATGACCAAAAAGTTGATATTTTTATAAAACATCTAGATACTCTTCGTTTTGAATCTCTTATAAAATCTATTGGTTTAATTTCTATGGAGTAAGATCATCTCTTCATCTCATGCTTGCTTGTATGGTTCATGTCTAGATTTTTTTGGTTTGCATGAGATTAGCCATTCTTTGTTTAGTCCTGTTTCAACTCTTTTCATTTTAAGCCATTCATTGGATATGCTTTTTGAGTGTGATTTGCATGTTATAATACTTGCATGATTGCATGAGGATTTCTCTTGAGGTGCATTGTATAATATTGGATTTTTTATGAATATCTTACATGATTAACATATGTTCATATGCTCTTCCATTATTAATTTTTCATGCCTGATTTTTTGAAAATATCCATAATCATTTTGAATCGCATACTATCTACTATTTGCACACACTTATTCTTGGAGCAAACATCTTCACATGTGTCTAAAAAGCCTCTTAAAGCTTCTCCGGGTCTTGACCTTATTTTGTTAAGTATATTGATTGACCATATGTTCGAGGCTTACCTTTAGATGTTTTCATATTCGACTACTTGGCCGCCTATGAATTTGTGCGTAGCTCCCTCTAGTTTGAAAGACTAATGGATAAAAGGTCTTATAAGTTTGCATTTGAGCTATTCTATAATAGCACAATTCATAAATCATTTGCACTTGTTTTCACATCAAGCTATGTTGCTATTCTAAAATAGCACAAATCATATCTTACTAAATAATGCGACCATATTCTCAAGTCATGCATCTATTCTAAAATAGCACAATTCATACATTGCTCTTATTAAGTCCTACACTTTAGGAGAATTGCTGCACAATTCTTTGCCAATGTGCTAGGTAAAGTTGTCAATCGAGTCTAAAAAATTGAATGGACTTTGTGTTTGAATCTTTAGGTCCGAACCATTGCTGGTTTGACTTCACTATACTGATTTAGCCTAGGCCATTACTCTTACGAGATGAATTAATTGAGCTTTGGCCTTGTTGAAGAGACTTGCTCCTTGTGTACACGTTTCACTTCTAAACACTTACATAGTTTTGATCATGAGATTTCTTTTTGAATATGGATATGTTTAATTATTTCTTGAGAAAAATTAGCATAGTGTTGGTTCATATGTGCATCTTCTAAATCGAGCTTGCAATTTATAAAATTTCCCTATAATATATGGCTACACTGATTGATTATCATCATGTTATCTTTTGTCTTCGCTTTTGTGCTTGCATGAATTATCATAACATATTGCATTGCATCTATGCATTCGTTGAGGGGGAGTCAATCATTTAGCATTTAAACCATCTTGTATAGAAAGGGGAATTACATTCTTGATACTCATTCATGTCTAGAATTAGATTTATGCTTTTACCTTGTCTTATTGTCCCTTTATCTTTTTAATCAAAAAGGGGGAGAAATTAGAATAATGGAAAACAAATAGGGTTCAAATTTTGGTTACATCAAAATCTAGGCACAAAGAACATTAAATTGAATTAGTCATAACAAAATTATATTGAATTAAATATCTTGTAGAATTATTGGTATCACTTATAT